>PVIR01000634.1:0-161323 GCA_004026965.1 Petromus typicus | reverse complement strand
ATCCTCCTTCTTAGTCAAACGTACTTATCCCATCATTCATGTTGCTTTCTGAAGTAGTTCTGGAAGTCTTTTTGTTTTATGAATGTCTTCAGAGGATATGATCAAAAATGTGGAGTCTGCCCTAGTGGCACATAAGAGCCAACAGTTGATATGGAGACACTGAAACTGAAGAGCTTGAATGACACATGGTCTATATGGTAGTAAGTATGTGGCATATTCAGGAACACAGAACAAGGCTTGGCTTCGGTCAGCACGGGGCTTGGTCAGCTTGCTCTTCATCTGAGCATGAGATACAAGACAGGGAAGCTGATTAAAAGAGCAAAATGTAAAGGTAAGAAGAGGAGAAAATTCTGACTTGAATGAATAGTCCATGAAAATAGCACACAGAAGAAGATTCAGTACGGAAAAATCTTTGTAAAAGGAACATTGGCATTGGAAGCATCTTCTGTGAGAACATCGGCACTGATAAATGACAACAAACTTAAGCAAAACTAAAAGAGAAGAAAAAGGAAAAGAGTATGACCAGAAATAACAGGATAAGCCTTCAAAAGCCCTAAAATTTTATAGGAGGTGTTAAAGAGCAGAACAGGAACTGTGAAAAGTAAGTGAGGCATAGAACAAACTTGACTGGGTCTTTTAAAATTCATACTGAAAGACAAAGAATTAAAAATAATTCAGGAAGAGAAAAGTACTGACAGCATGAAGAATTTCAGATATCTTGAGTTAAAGGTGGTCATGCAAAGTTAAAACAACTGGAATCAAAGTGGCAGCTAGATTTGGAAAACACCAGAACATTTCAGGCTAGGAGGTTAATTCTATTTAAGTGGGACAAAAAAATCACAAAAAAAGAGAGAAACAAATATTGGCAAAATTGGTAAATTGTAAGGAGAGAGTTTAAAAAATAAATAAATAAAGTCCATCAAGTTCTCAAATATACACCAAAGGGCCATTAGGAAGGAATAAAACTTAAGACAGATTCTACATTGTCTGAGATAAAATGACAAAAGATCAGAAATCAAGACCTACTGAAGTCTGCGGAGCATTGTGTGTGGCCCAGTAGTGTGATACCCAGCAAAATGATCTTTCACATGTGCATGAACTAGAAAGTCCTGTCAACCAGCAAGGAGTCGGTACACACCTATGTCTGAAGATTTAGTTAAATCTGTCTACAAAACCAGGGAGATGAACCAAGATTGGAATTTAGAATGTTGAATTAAAATTTAGAATTTTCATTACAGATTGATAAAGACTGTGAGATAAATACTTTCACTGCTTAAAGTTATGTAATCAGAGGTACTTCATCAGAAAAAAAGTCATTTAACAGTTTACAGCGCCAACCGTAAAATATCTTTATGTATTGACTCAACTGGTTCCACTGAAAATTTCATACTAAAGAAAGAACCTAGACTGTCCCCAAAGATTTAGGCAGCAATATGTTTATTTTCCTTGACAGTAATCTTGAAAAGTAAATATTGCCTGTAACTATCCAAAAGATAAGAATAACTCAATGAGTTATGTTCAAAACAATGAAACTTTAAGTTTCTTTGTAAAAAATGCTTAAAGCCATATGCTCATTATATAATGCTTAGTGAAAATTATACGAACATTATTGTTTCAATTTTTAAAGTATGTGAATACACATATTCTTGGTTATAAGGAACTGCATTAAGATAAATGGTAGAATTTAAATAATTCCAAATTATTAAAGCATTAACTGTTTTATCTGCTATTTAGTAGAACAGGGTAATTTTATATATTTCAGTTTAAATATCTTTCTGTGGTCAATTAGGTTGGGAAGGAATTTAAATTTCTACGAATTCTAAACTAGGCATACAGAACATAGAAACTCTCTATAATTAAATTTAGGAAGCACAGAAAACAAGATAGCAAGAAAGAAAGAGAGGAGAAGAATAGAAGAAAGGAAAAGAAGGAGGAAAGAAGAAGGAAGAATATTTTTGAAAGGCACAAGAGCCAGGATCTGATTTTCACAGTTAGTAGGGGAAGCAGGGCATAATGGCTGTCACATCCCAGCACTCCCCCGGGGAGCCTTCGCCCACCACTACCCAGAACCATGTGGGCCCCAGCTCCCATGAGGGTGTAAGGTGAACACACGCTCCTTGCTCAGGAGCCTCTCAGGGAAGTGACTTCGCAGCTAAGAGGATGCAAATTCAGCTTCAAGAGCAGTTGCAGCCACCATCCCATGCAGTGCAGGAGCATTTGGGAAAGTCCTTGAGAAGGGAGCCACGTTACATGCTCCCCAAAAGCACCAATGATATTCAAGAACTCTTTGAGCAGTTGCTTCTGAAATTTTGTGAGGCAAAAACTCCAGAATTTGGCCCGACTTTAATCAAATATTTATGATGCCCTCATTAGTCTCCAGTCCAAGGGTAGTGCAGACTCTCATTTGGGCTCCCGGGCGGTGCAGGAGATTTGAAAGGCGATGTCATATTCTATGTGCTGTTTATACAGATCAAATATGCATGTGTTGGTTTTGTAGACTGGTGTCAGCGCTGCTGTTATTTACCGGGACGGTGATAATGAGGTGCAGCAGGAGCCCTGCCGGGAATCTTGGGAACATCTGGGTTGCGGTGGGCCCTGGGAGGCCACTTCACGGCACTGAAGGCTTCCAGGGGCAGCAGGGATGCGAGGCGGAGTCCCTGTCACCGAGCTGCCTGGCAGGCCTGACTGGTGTGTGATAATGAGGTGCTATGCTCACCCACCAGAGGAAGAGGAAAGCGTCTTCCTGACAGAGACAGCCACTTCCTCAGCAGCTGGGGCAGCAAGAGCAAGCAAGCTGTGGTGATTATCGTGCGGTGTAGCTGGGACCCCAGTGGTGGCTTGTAATACCAGAGGCAGACCTGGGGGCCAAGTGACCACCCTGCTCCTGCTCGGGGTGCTGCCTGGCATAGTAGGAAGCCATTTACGGGTGTTAAGCTGGCGAGTGGCATCGTCTGGCTTCTTTTTTAACATTACTCCAACAGTGGCCTGGAAACCATTGGCAGGAGATGAGATCCAGGCAGAAGAGGCAGGAGACTGGAAGCAGTGAGAAGGGAAGAGACATCCAGCTACCACAAGAAGCCCACCCAGCCATCTTTCCAGTGCTGTCACCTTGGACAGAAGTGCTGAGGGTAACTTTGTCCCCATGGATTTTCTCAATGGTTGAGGAAATGAATGGCTGCCAGCGTGAGGATGACTTCACGCCCTGGAGGTTGGCGAGGAGCAGCCCACTTGCCAGCTGATGTGCTGGTCACCACTGCAGCCTCTTCCATGTAATTCTCCAAACTGCATCCTGCCCAGTCCCAAAGCAAGAGAACCCATTCCATTAGGCCATCCCTGTTTCCTAAAACTGCATAAATCTTCCCCACAGATTAGACTTCTTATGGAAATAAAATAATATAATCTCTGGTAAATATTTATTTAGAAGATTGTTTTCATTGCACAATATTCTAAAATACAAAGACCCCCAGAAACTATCTGTTCAGCTAATGACAAGGTCAAACTATGACCTACTTCCCCATAGATTATTGCAGAGAAAAGTAAATGATATGCTAATGTCATCAATAACAAGGTTATATATATAATATATTAAGTGAATGTAGGGTACAAAATTAAATAGACAAAAAAGTCTACATAAAATAAAAAATTTTAAAAGCATTTACCGGGGTATGGAGACACACTTGTAATCCCAGCACTCTGGGAGGCTGAGGAAGGAACACTGTAAGTTTGATCCCTCTTTGGGCCACTTAACAACTTGGGGAGACCTACTCTCAAAATAAAAAAATCTATAATAAAAGGGTTGGGGATTCAGGTCAGTGAAAGAGTTATGATCATATCCCACTACAAAAAAAAAAAAACCAGCCAAATGAAAAGCTAAATCACTAAAGAGCATATAATTTCTGAATTAAGGTGCCTAAGATTCAGAACAAAGGAAAAATCAACAGGAATTTAAAAATAAATTTTAACAAAAAAAAAATTTAATCCAAAGTAAAATATAGCATCTAGAGAGTTAAGATTTTTTTAAATATTACTTTAACCAGTACAATGACATATCACTCTTCTTATTTTAAAAAATTCAATATGAATGTAATTATTTGCAAGGATAAATAGATGAGAAAAATGGACAGAAAATTTAATCATACAAGAGAAAAAAGCGCTTAATTTTTAAATATCAAATTCATGAGTAAATAAATAAATGAACAATGATATATGTGAAATAACTGGAAGATCTGATTTGCTAAATATAAGTGAGGAGCCTTAAAAATGTTCAAATCCTTCACTCAATAATTTCATATATCTGCCCCAAAGAAAGAGCCACAGATGTAGTTAAAACTTCACGTCAGGGCCGGGGAGTTAGCTCAGTGGTTCCGGCGCCTGTCTTGCAAGCGCAAGGACCCGGGTTCGATTCCCCGGTAACCACATAACAATACTGGGTGTGGAGACCCACACCCAGCAGCAACCAGTACCACATACCACAGTGCGGGGCGTGGTGGCTCACGCCTGTAATCCCAGCACTCGGGAGGCAGAGGCAGGAGAATTGTGATGTGAGTTTGAGGCTGAGCTCAGGGCCAGCCTGAACCACAAAGCGAGACCCTGTCTCAAAAAACCTAAAAAAAAAAAAAACTTCACGTCATAAGATTCAATACAGAATTATTTAAAGTTAAAATTTAAAATAATATAAATTGTTACAAGAATGATTAAACATGTATTTAGAGCCCATAATTTTAAAAGTATATAGTTAACAGGCTCTTGGTCCAACTGTTACTGAAGCAAACCTAAAACAGAGAGAATGAAAAAGAACTAAAGAAGAAACCCATCTTCCATGAAATTAGGAAAGACAGTTCAAAGAGAATATTAAGCCTGTACAATCAGGCTGTTGATAGGAGACCTACTTTGGCAAACCCAGAAGACCATGGACTCTTCAAAAAGCAAGAAGATGGTTGGCCTAGTACGACAGTCTTACACTCCCAGCAGCTCAAGAGTCTGAGGTAGAAGGATCACAAGTTCAACCTTAGCCCAGGCAACTTAGGGACAGCCTGTCTCAAAATAAAAAATTCAAAGGGCTGGGTTGTAGGTCGGGGTGGAGTACCTATGTCCAATGGTCAGTACTACAAAAAATAAAGTGGGAGGAGGAGAAAATGCAAAGGAGTAGGCACCATTCCCATTTCCCTCATTCTAAAGGCCCCTCATATGTGCCTCCCTGCCTGGCCTTTATTACACATTCCAGCAACACACAGTTCAATCGTTAGGAAAGCTAAAGAAAAGACCTCACAAGAGGCTGCCCCAAATCGTAGAGGGAAAGCAGAAGAAATATGGCAAAGCAAAAGCAGATAATGAGCAAACTCAGAAGATGTGTCCTTCTGTAGGGCAGCCGTGAACCCTGGCATTGCCACACTAAAGTGACAGTGGCCCTGCAATGGCCCTGGAAAACCAGACATCAAAAAAGAAACATGAAGATCTACATATGGGCAGAGAGAGACCAAAGAATGAAATTTTTAAAATTTGGCAAGAATCAATATAGATGACAAAAGGAAATAAGTGTATCACACAAGCAATGGCTACATTGAAAGGAGTAGATAGGGAACAGACTCTGCCTCAAAGACACTGGCATAAGGGATAGGCTTGAGAAAACTGGGGAAATAACATGGCAAAAATGGCAAAACATTTAAAAATGTAGAAGAGAAAATGATAGGCATGACAAATGACAAAGAAATCCAAAATATGCAAAATCAGAGACTGGAATTAATTAGCAGAACAAATAGAACATCACAATTATCCAAAAATATGAGGTAAGAAAATACTTTTGAAATAAAATTTGAATGTACAGATTGAAAAGATCAACAATTAGAAAAATTGAGGCATATCTATGAGCAAAGAATTACATTATAATAGTTATTAAACCTCAAAAATAAAGACCAAATCATATTTTTAAGGAAAAATTAAAGCCATTTACCAGAAAAGAAAATTAACTTGCTTTTAGCATTCTTAAACATTCTATTCTAGAAAATAATGGAAAGATGCCTCAGAGTTCTCAAGAAAACTATGAGGCAGTCATTTTATACCCAATCAAAATATCCCCTCAGAGTTAGGCAAGTAAGTATGCTTTCTGAATACCAATAGTCACAAAGCGAGTTCCCTTCCTCCTTGCCGTGCTAGGGTGGAAGCAAGGACCTCACACATGTTGGCAAACTCTACTGCTGACCACTTCCCAAGATCACCATGATCTCTTTCTTGTTAAAGGAAACATTAAAAGGAATACTGTGGCCAATCTAGGAATCAAGAAAGAAGATACTGTAAAAAGACTTGATAGTTATTACGCTGATTTAATGAATTGAGGTAAATGTATCCTACATAATTCTGGATAATATTTTTCTGACAAAGAGAAGGTCTTTCTTCCTAACCATGATATTGAAACTGTCAAAAGTAGGATGAGGAAGAGAGATCATATGAATTCTGTTCCCATCATCTTTTTATTAGGATAGTTTGAAAATTGGTACTTGTAATATAAATAAAATGTTAAACTTGACAAAGATATATAAATTCTATGTGATTATAAAGCATTCATGTGAAGAAATAAAAATCATAGTATAACAAAGTCTGATAGCATAGGGAGGATGAAAGGAGCAGGGAGAGAAGTCAAGAGCCCAGTGTATGCATTTCCGGGTGAGTTGATAAAACCATCTGCAGAAGTGAGCATCATGTGTGGTCTACACTAGTAGCTACAGGTGTAACTACTAGAAGTGAAAGCACATATGGACTTTAGCATGATTATAAGCAAAACAGATTCTCCTGCCTAACATGTACAAACACAAAATACACACAAATACACACACATACACACACACACACACACACGTGTGTGCACATGCTGATATGTATGCAACAATGAAAATGGCAGTAAAAGAATGAAGAAAAAAGAGTAAAAACATAAGATAAAACATACAAAAATTTAACCAAGTATTTTGAGACTTCTGTGCATTGTTTTGAGCCCCAAGAGTAAAAATAAAATAAAATAAAAGTGTGAATTTATAATCATGTCAAAGTAAAAAGGTCTTTAAACATTCTGGGAGAAAGGATTGAAATTCAGACAGCCTAAAGGGCATCAGAAATGAGTTTGTAGTAACTTGGTACATTTTACAAATGTCAGATATAGAACTGAGTTGTGTGCTGATAAGATGGTGAGTGCTCAAAGCCAACCCAGCAGAAGTTGTCCCCAGAGGAGGGAACCCAGTAAGTCAGAGCACAGAACCACGAACCAGCGCCTCCTCTCCTCACTGACCTGTGCACGGGAAAGAGCAGACAGTCAGGGCTGTAGCGCAGCCTGCTGAGGGGACCCCCTCCCATCACTTCCGTTCTACAGGCAGGGAAGTCCCTGTTGTCCCACTGACACCGGTCCTGCTCCACCCACTCAGCGTAAATCCCTCTACAGGCTCCAGTCTCTTCATACCTTTCTTCAGGTGCCTCTGACTGGAAGAAAGTTTGCTTCCACTTGGAGGCAACCTGAGGGCCAATCTGACTAATGGAACCTGAGTTTTAGCTGAAAAGTGTTCAAGATGTTGATGATGGAAATTTCCAACATGCAAATGCGAAGTGCCTAACACATATCCTTTTGCTAAAGTCAATTTCATGAAGAAATGTGCTAATTTAATGATTTTGTATTGTTAGAAAAAATTATAAGAATCGCTCAGGGCCGGGGAGTTAGCTCAGTGGTTCCGGCGCCTGTCTTGCAAGCGCAGGACCCGGGTTTGATCCCCGGTAACTACATACCATACTGGGCATGGAGACTCACCCAGCAGCAATCAGTACCACATACCACAGTGCCGGGCATGGTGGCTCATGCCTGTAATCCCAGCACTTGGGAGGCAGATGCAGGAGGATTGCTGTGATGTGAGTTGGAGGTTGAGCTTAGGGCCAGCCTGAACCACAAAGCAAGACCCTGTCTCAAAAAAACAAAACAAAAAAAACCCAACAACAACAACAAAAAACGAATTGCTCAATTGAGGAAGGAAAAAAAATCAATACAAGAAGTCTTGGAGAAGCAGCAGTTAAAAGGAATACAAATGATCAAAAGAAAAAAAGAAACAGAAAAGGGTAGAAGAATAAACACACCCAAAACAAATAATTTTTTATACCTTACATAAGCTAACCAATAATAGAAATTTTTGTAAGGATGAGTGCCTAAGTGAAAATTGGAGCATTAAAAAAATATGAAAAAGGAAACATAAAAAATATGGAAATGAAAGAAAGACAAGAAAGTAATTTTCTTACTGCTCTACAAATAAATTTGAAATTCTTAGTAAACTGAGTTCCCTTCTAGGAAATCAGAAATGAACAAGTTACTCATAGAGAAACAGACCTTGGGGAGACAGAGTGCTCCGGAGACGCAGAAGGCTGTTCTGAAAAGCTGTGTTTCCAAAAACTCCAGCAGAGATTATTTTGCAGGTGGATTCCTCCCCGTCTTTAACAACCAGGTTCTCTCTACCCTCTTAGACTTTTGGGGAAGATGTGAAAGAAGAGAGGTTTCTAGATTCTTTTTGTGCAACCAGGATAACACTGGCTTTAAGACCTGCAGAGAGAATGTAATAAAACTACAGACCAATCTCACATATGAATATTGATGGAAAATCCTAAATAAAATATTAGCAAATAGAATCCAGCAGCACATTAAAGCGGTTTGAAGATGGCAATCTAAGCACAAACACAGCCTCCCCTCCCTGCAACCGATCCATGGAAACGATAGTAAAGCTATTTTAAAAACAAACAAATAAATTCATGTGCTCAAAAATAAAATGGAGGAGCTCTCAGAATGCCAGAGCAAGGAGAGAAAGCAAACCAGATAAACGCTACATAAACATGGTGGCTCAAACATGTTCCTTCCTGAGACGCCACTCCAGTGACAATGAGGTGATATTTTAAGAGCATGGACCTACAAGGGCAAAGAAAGAAGGTATTAGTTTTATTGCTGTACAGCTAAGCCTCCAAGTCACAGTGACTCAACACAAAAGAAGTCGGTTTCTCAATCACACCCGGTGCTGTCCAGGAAAGTGGGGGACACAGGGACTGTGTCCAGGCTCAGCCCACTGTTCACCATGTGACTCTCAAGCTGGCCCTGGAGAGTCAGCGTCCAGAGGCAGAGGGAAGAGAGGAAGCAAGGTCCCTTGGGAAGCATCCCCAGCATGTCTTCCCTGCCCACTTTCTACTGACTGTTGTTCCACAGGGCACCAGTTCTTGCAGAGAAGGCCCAGACACAGTCCAGCTGTGTACCCAGCAGCAAGATGCACAGAACACCCACCTCGCCTCATGAGTCTACACCATTTCCATCAGCAAACATCTGTCTCACCTGCTTTGCATTCAGGGCCCCATTGAGAAGCAGCCCCAAATCCAGTCGCCCAATGAAGCCAAGGCACTGAGCCCAGAGTCCAGGATCTAGAGCTTAGACTTTGACTTCTTTATCTTCAGCTACTGCAGAATGGGAGACTATGCAGAGGCAGCTTATTCTGCTGCAGAAGCCCAGAGATGTGGGGGAGGCCACCCTAATGCAGTGATTCAAAGAAGGATTTAACGTCTCTGCGCAACAGGAGTGGGCAGATGCACATAAGCTCCAACATATGTGCCATAGGAGTTCAACAGAGGAGGGCTGATGGAGGAAAATACTTAGAGAGCAAGTAGATGAAGATTCTGCAGACAGGAGACAAAGCTCATTGGTAGAGCACTCAGTTAGCATGTGAAGGCCCTAGGCCCCATCCCAGTGCCACGAAAGACATTCTGTAACCATAAGCAAATGTATGAGTCTCTGGACAAAAAAAAAAAATGTATTCCGAGTTCAAAGCAATAAAATCAAAAGTCCACATCTGACTACATCATTGGAAAATGGCAGAACATCATGGACAAAGCGGGAAATCTTAAAGACATACAAGGAAAAAGCCAATACCTTTGGAGGAAGACATTTAGATCAACAGTGGACTTGTCCACCAAAAGAAGAAGGCCAGGAAATGGAAGTGTTTTGTTCATTACAGATATGTTCTAGAATAAAATAAGTTGCATTTTGATATTTCTAGGCATTGAAATATCATTAATATTTAAGAATTAAATAAGTCAAAATGTCCAGTTTTAAATGATCTCTAATACTGAAAGGAAGAGAAATCAAGATAGAAAATATACATAAAATATATATAAGCAAAAAGTAGCAAGATTTATTGTCCCTGTCACTTTCTCATTTCTGGAACATAAGTAAAAGAAGTTTATTTTGACTCACAGTTTGCAGAAGTTTCAGCCCATAGTCAGCTGGTTCAAGGCAGGGCAGCATGGCAGAGGAGAAACAGTCCATGGCATGGCAAACAGGAAATGGGATGATGGAATCAAGGGAGGGAAAGGGAGATAAACTCTTCAGTTCATACCCCAGTGACCCACTTCTCACCTGCTGGCTTCAATTTCCAATGTCACATTCAGCTATAAATTCGTCAGTGGACTAATCCAGTATCACAAGTCCAGGATCCATTCACCTTCCTACCCCCCCACCTAGAAGTACAGGAAGCTTTGTGTGGATATGTATATAAAACAGGCTATGTGCTTGGCCATTCAGGGTCTTAGACATTGAAAACGAAATTTTAACAGGAGTCTCCACTGGCAGGTGACCTGGTTGGAGTCTAAAGAGTGAGAGACTTATTTTCACCATATACTCTCAGGGCTGTCTAAATTTTCATATTTATCCAATGACTTTTCAAAAATATTTTTAAACACTATAAAATTGCACGATGCCCCCAGAACTCAGGAAGATATAATGACATAATGTTGAAGGATTATGGATGATGTTTTGTTCTCTTTATACTTTGCATTCTAAATTTCCTACAAAGATTAGATAATGATTCCATAATCAGGGAAAATAAACTAAAATAGAAACAACTTTAATGTAAGTGGAAGTGTAATTTTCAGATAAGTACCCTTTCATGTAAATATAGGAAACTAAGAACTTCAGCCCCAGGAAGCATAAAATTGTGGAGGAGCTCGACCTAGCCACAGAGAAAGTCTTGCAATACAATGTAGAGGGGGAAAAGAGAAATCTTCAAAATGAGGAATATGTTCTACTTTTTAAGCATTGTTTAGTCACAGTAGTCCCTCTGGGCAAGAAGTGGTTGTTGACATAGAAGAAAAATAACAGGTTAATTATGAGGAGAAAAAAGGAACCAACTCCATCATTGAACTTTATATACAAGAACAAATCTTTTGATTTTTTTTTGTTTGACTTTTGTTTCTTAAAGATACACACAGGCCCTTACAGGAAGCTCATATTTTATACACAAAGAAATCTCAGAAAGCCTTTTTGGTCAAGGATGCTGTGGTGGCTTGGGTGTAGTTTTTCCCCTAGGCCCATGTGGTGCAAGCTGGGTCATCAGTGTGGTAAGATTGATGTGGAAGAACCTTCAAGGGGTGGGGCCTCATGGAAGGAAGTTAGGTAATTAGGGAGCTGACCTCAGGATGGACTGGAGTCATTCTCAGGGCACCATGTCTGTATGTTGCGATGAAGCAGCAAGGCTCACCCTTCCCTCTCTTTGGAGTGATTTTTCCCTCTCCCATGACCATAATGCCACCTACCACCATGTAACCAAGACCCCGAGACCCTCTGGGGCCCAGCAGATATAAACACTACGCTTTTGGACTGCCAATACTGTGAGCTCAACAACCCTTTCTCTTTACAAAGTGCCCAGCTGTCTTAGTTACTTCTTTTCTTGCTGGGCTAAAATTCTGACACCCACAATTTAAGGAAGGAGAGATTTATTTTGGCTCACAGTTTGTAGATGTTTCAGTACACAATTGGCTGGCTCCCGGGAAGGATGGCATCACAAAGGAGCATGCAAAGGGGAAACAGACCGTGGCATGGTAGCAGGAAGAAAAAGAGAGCAAAGAAGGAAGGAGGGAGATAGATCTTGCAGACCACGCCCCACTGATCCACCTCTTCCCACCAGGCTTCATCTCCCAGCATCACATTTGGCTCTACACTTTGCTGCTGAGCATCACATCCCCTGCTCCATTCAACCCCCTGAAGCCCCTCGTAGGAGCTCATGAGGCTTCCGTGGGGGTTACATCCCTGCCTTGTGTATTTTGTCTGAGCAACAGAACAGGGATTGATACAGAGGCTACAAGAAGAAAACGTTCAGATGCTTGTTCAGTATCAAGTGTACAATAAATCTTCCAAAACAACATCTCCATGTCCTTCACATGGCAACTGGTATCCAGAACACAGAAGGAGCCAGGGTGACCCTCAGAGACATGCCTTTCCCCCAGGAATTCAAGAAAACCCCAAACAGCAGGAAATCCTGCTTCTGTGAGAGATGCGGGGGGAAAATGGTCCACAGATCAATACAACAACAATGTGGAAGTGAGCTGGGGACGGAGAGCAATGGCTGATGCAGGGAACATCAGGAATGTCAGGAAAGGATCCCTGTCGAGTTGTGTGAATATGGTGGAGAGGCACATGGAGTCACGCATGTGCTGTTAGGTTAGGGGTGTCGGACTTGCAAGTGCCACACATAAGAGAATAGGTGCTCAAGGCCTCTGCAGAGTACCAGGGGAAAGAGGTGGAAGATGGTAGGGGCAAGAGGTAGGAGATGCAGGTGGATAGCGATGACCCTGGGGATCAGCTACATGAAATGTGTGATTGTAGGAGGGCATGGAAAGCATGAGGACACCAGCAGGAGGGCACCTGACTGGGCTGGCCAGACTTCACTGGCAAAAGAACACAAGGCCTGCTTGAATTTGAATTTCAGATGAACAATCAGTTTTTAGCATAAATATGTCTCATGCCATATTGAGGACATACTTGCACTTAAAAGACACGAAGTATATAACTGTGTTCTAACTAACTGGTCAGGCTGCTCTTTACACTATCTGCAAGCTGACCACACCAAAGTTCTCAGTGAAGGCCCGCTAGTTACACCCAGATGAGGTACTAAGGGATGAGCAGGATGAGGCCATCTGAGCAAGGAGTGGGCCTCTGGCAGAAGGAGTCACTTCTCTGACATCTGCAGAACTGCTGGGTCCCCGAAAGCCAAGAGTAGGTCAATGAGCAAAGTTCTGAGAAGCAGCCATGAGCTTCGCTCTGAGAAGAGCCTGCTCCTCCAACCCGCTGTGTGGAGGGTCCAGGCTCAGCCCCAGGGACGGGAAGCCAGGATGGCTCTCACCACTTGCCTGGTGCTGGATCTTGAAGAGGTAGAGTTTAAAGGCCCACCTGAGCCACAAACTCTCCTGCATGGACACTGAGTGAGGGCCTGTGTTTCCAAGGGTTCTGGCAAGTGTCCTGCGTGAATCCCAGGGGAACACATGGCAGAGTAGCATCCACACTCAAGACGATTTTGCTCTATACTTCTGGGCCCCACCTCCCTGACCCTCAAATAGCACCGATGATGCAGTGAACAGGGCACAGATCCCTTAGACAAAAGGACGAAGATAGAAACATGGATAGTGACCCCATGGGCAAGGAGGAACTGACAAGACCTGAGAGTGTGCAGATGTGAACAACAGCCAGTGTGACTCCGGAGTTTGGGCTCCACAGGGCCACAGGGCAGGGAGTCAGGAAGACGGGGCGGAGTGTTGGGGGCAGAGAAACAGGAACATCTGAGAGGAAAGGCAGAGAAGTATCCTGCTTCGCGGAGCCTCTTCATAGCAGAGCCAAAGGTGAAAGGAGAAAACACCCACCTTCTGGAGGTTTTTATTAAGAAGAAAAATAAGACATTAAGTAATGGTTTATTGGAGAGCTCAGCCTCGGCAGGGAAACAACCAATGATTTCAGAGAGCTGTATTATTACTTTGTGTTTGCTTATCTTTTTCTCTCCTTACCTGATAATCATCTGTAGCTCTATCTGTCTTTCTAAGGACATGTGAGAAAATAGAAAAGGTTACAGAGGACAGTCAAGGAATTGCATATTATTACCTGTCTTTCCAGAGCTGACTGCGCAATTGTTTGTTTTTGATGAGATAACAATGAAGATAGAATTGTTAAAAGCAAATGCTGTTCAAATTTCATCAAGCCGTACCTCACTCCCCCGCACTCGAGGACACCCCCAGCCACCACAGATGCTTCTCAGATACACCTGCGCCTTTGTCAAGGCCTGATCGGTAGGAAGTGGAGCATAGTCCTTCTCTCTGGCCTCCCTGCCCACTGGAATTGGTGGAGTCTCTGTATTATTAGGGTGGCGTGAATGCCTAGTGACATTAGCAGGCTCACGTGTAGGGTTTCCCGGATAAGCCCTGTCACTAGCCCTGGCACCATATTGATCTGTGCTTCTGCTGCTGTGCCCCTGTCCCTCTCAACCCACCTGCTGGCCTTAATGAACCTTCCTCTGTGCCACACCCACTATCACCCCATACATGCACACTGCCTGGCAGTGCACTTTGCTGTGGGGTCTGTGCCGTGGTGTCACACACCAGGGAGGCCTCCCTGCCCTAGACCTATCTCTGCACTGGTCCATGGACCTCAGGACGGGCTCACAGACTGTATATCTCTGAAGCAAGCACTGAGCCTGGAACCAGTTTACTACTCCTTGAGTTTTGTCCAGTAAATGAAGAAAAAGCCTGAGTTTTCCAGAAGAAGAGGGATGGTATTACTTTAGGAACCTTCCCTGTGTCATTCGTCCACCTCACTCTTACAGTGCTCTGTCTGCCACTCATTTGCATAGGTATTCTCTCCCAGCAAAAGCCTACATCATGACATTATGCAAGGAACAGCCTTCCGTGTCACTTCCTGTCTGGCTCTCGGGCAGGCCAGCCAGGTGCTGGCCTCTGAAGAAGTAGATCCACATATAAGCTCTTTCACTGTCATCCCATGCAGCCTTGGCCAAGTGAATGTTCACTTCAGTTTCCATCTCTGTGAAACCAGAAAAATACAAGTTTCTATCCCAGAAAGATGCCCTCCAAAACAGCATGAGTTCAGGTCCAGCCAAGCACAGTGCGGTGACCCAAGTGCAAAGGCCCGAGGTGCCGTGCTTGGTCTCGTCTCTCTCTGCACTCGGGGATTCACTTATTCGTCATCTCCACAGCGAGCCCACAGGTCTCGCATCATACTGTGCAGCAATAATCACTGGCAGAAACGCTCTTTAGAAACCACAGAATGTTCTAGCACTCGGTCCAGAATCATTCGCCCCACGTCTGCTGCACCGTCTGCCCTGAATGCCATCTTGTCTTTTGGAGTCCTGATCACGCTGCTGTCTCCCGTGCTCACCCCCATAGCGCCCCAATCTGAGGAAGACCCAGTGCAGACCTGGCTTTCTCTTTCCATCTTCATTGCGGGGTTGTTTCAATTGCATCCTTTGCATGTGCCTGTGCAACCAAATATCTCATCTGAGCAACTGAGTCCTGAGAGCTGACTCCACGGAGTATGGCATGTGGCGCGTGCCACCACCTGAGTACAGAGATGAAGGAGACGTTGAGATGGGAAATCCCATTGGTCTGAGCTCTCCATAGGAAGGCCAGGTGCAGACCATGGTTGGAAGTGGTTGCCCTTTATTTATTTATACGAGAGTTAATGGGGTGAGGGCGGAGCAGTGTCACATTCTACAGACTCAGGCTGGACTCGTACCGTTCTGGTCACTCTCTATTATATAACTAAAAACTCTGAAACTTAGTGGCTTACACCTTTTGTTACTACAAGTGTGAGTTCAGTAAGTCACAAGTTGGGATATACATGCAAAATGCACAGCTCATACATATAATATACAATACATATAATATTATTGTTTCTAAAAATCTCCCAAAGTCAGCTGTGATGAATTAGGAAAATCTTGATTTGAAGTGTGCTGACGGACATGCAGAAATGGATTCTGCAGTGCCACAATACGCAGATCCCAAGTCAGTATGGGTAGCAGCAGCTGAATCTACACACCAGCGATGTCATGTATTTCAGAAGCCAGCCTTACATTAGTCAAGAAATCCGGAAAGAATAGGCAATGGAATTATGCTGATTTTTAAATATAATTTTCCAGTAGTTTAAAAAGAATAAGTTTTTCATTTGAAAAGCCAGCAGGATCAGCAGGCAACTAAGTTCTGTTTTAGTTGGAAATCAGTGGGTGGGAAGATAAAGCCACTTTTTTTTCCTAAATGGAACTGGAGAAGCAGCAGATCTAACAAGTTGTAATCAGCCAAATTTCCTTTTGTTTCTTCATAAGTATGTGAGGAAAGAGTTGAAGTTTTCTTTTTCCATTATGTATTTTAATCCAACATAGCAATAATGAATCACCTTGGTAATCTCAGTTCCTTTCTACTATAAAACCTTCATTTGAGGGAGATTTTAAGAACTTGAAAACCCCAAAGGATCTTCAGAAAATCAGAGATTTAAGGGCCCAAAATATGCCTGCGCCACTTGCACTAGGGTGTCGAGGAGGGGAACTGTGGAGGGCGTCTCACCCAGCCTGCACTGAGCGTCCCAGCTTGGGCCTCTCCAGGCTTCCCACCGCCTGGACTGAAGCTGGGAGAGCTGTCAGGGTGGGTGAATCCAGAGGCCAAGTACAACTCAGAGTCTGAGAAAAGGAACTGGGGTCTGGGCAGGAAGACCGTGTCACCCCCAGGAAGGAACCAGTCAGATAAGTGTCGGCCCTACAGAAGCCACCAGCCTTGCCCTGCTGCCTCAACCTCCCTTGTGCAACTTCTTCATCTGCAGAGCAGGCTCCCCACATCTACACACTGACTGCAAGACAAGCAAAGGACAAAAATGCACACAGAAGGCTTCAGCTAACTCTTGGCACATAGAAGTGTCCCAAAAATCCTCCAGGAGGCAGCAGAAAGATGAAGTCAATTTGTGAACTAACAGCTCAGTTTCAGCAGAATGCCCAGACAGGGGAGGGGCATCTCAAGCAGGCCTGGAACTGCCAGTAATGTCAAAGAGTGTCTGGGGATGGTGGCTGCAGTGATTTGGAATCATAAATTATATATGTGTTAATATTTTTGTGTATGTGCATGTATCTGTTGGAGGGGAGCAAGGGAACTATTGAGCAAATTCTCTGCAGAGTGGCTGGAAGTGGACCCTTCCGTAAGGAAAGAATCCTTCGGTCCAAGGACTACTCAACACCTGCTGTTTCTGTTGTATCCAGCTTGACCTCGAGTCAGGATAAAGGCTGCGGACACTTGTGTCAGAACATCAAGAAAAGTCTGGCTTTTCAACCCACACAAGCAGCTTACTTCACCACTCTGTGCCTCAGTATCTTCATTTTCAAAGAGGAATTAGGGCAGCTCTTACCTCACTGTGTTCTAATGGGCTTATTCAGCTAGCTCACCTGCAGTCATTCATGGCATGAACATTGGCCACCATGTTCTACTGCATTTAATCTCATCTGTCTACAGCATTGTGCTAGGAGCCTTGTGGGCAGCCTGGACCTCCCTATCTCAACTGCCTTTCCTCAGACCATCACCATGTCCTCAAGGTTCTGCATGCAGAGGATGCTGGGAAAATGCTTCTTTCTCTCCTCCTCTCAGTTCCCTGCTGTGGTCCAGGTGGTCTCTCCTGCAGGTGGCACTTGTCCTGCTGGCACCCCACAGTCTTCCAAATATCCTCTCCTGTGCACCAATGTAAGAAACCCCAAACTCCACCCATGCTGCAGTGTCAGCCTGCTGGGGCTCCCCTGTTCTGACTGCATTTGGCCATTACTATAACCTCAAACAGTGTCCCCCACATACACTACACAAGCTCCTCTTCACTCTCTGAAGAGCCTGTGCTCTCCTGACCACAGGTACAACCTGCCTTGCAGGTCAAAAGATGAGATCTTCATCCCTATCACAACAACCATTCCATGGGCAGCTTGTCTAGTTCTATACCTCAGCGCCTCCCCTATAGTGAGTGTTCATGTAAATCCAGGTTAAGCAAAAAAAGAGAAAATCTAAGCCATTCTGGCAAAGAAATAGTATGAATTCCAACAGTTCCAGAGTCAAAAGTTCCCAAGACTCTCCCAGGGAACAACTGCCTACCCCCAAGCCGTCTATACTTAGACTGTGACGCACAGGTTCAGAGGGTGTCAAAGAGCAATCTCTTTGTGAACAGGAGCTCTCTCGTCCTTAAGGTACTTTTTGTGTCACTCTAATCTTATATTCTAAGATCTTAGATACATTTCTGTCACACGTAGGCAACCCTTGACTCCCTTGACTGTGGGCGGACAATAGAGACTTGAGCGATGAGGAAAACCCGCAATTAGATGTGACAATTCTGTTGTGTGCTGCACGATGCAGACTCTTCTGCAACACCTAATCTACACAAAGCACCTAGCAATGACATAAGAAGGGGACAGGCAGACGCATCCAATGAGTCTTCCATTCCGCTTGACCAGACTGTGAGGTGATAATGGGTAGACGTGGAAATTACAGTGATTAACTCAGACTTGGACGCTCAACTGAAGAGAGTTGCGCCAGTAACAAGGAGCCCAAGACAGATCCCTAAATAAGACGGACACACAGGAGCAGCTCCACAGGGTACCATGGAGACCCAGAGGGATTGTGTGGGATCCGCCTTCCCTTTCACCATGCAGAGCCATGAAGTACATGTGGGACTATTGTCACAGCTCTGTCACTTTGAAGTGACATCACAGAGCTAATGTACGCACAAGTGTCTCATAATCTGTACAGTCAACCACTATGAGTTACTCTCTGTTGTTGCTATTATTATTATTATTATTATTATTATTATTATTATTACCAAGAGTTCAGTTCCACAGGGACATATATAACTATGGCCCATCTCTTACAATTCTCTCAATTACACATTTACCTATGTTCTGTACCCTAATGTTGTATGAGAGGAAATAAGGCAATTTATACTAAGGCATGTTAAGGAACTAAAATGAAGCTGAAAACAAGGACAGAATAAAGGGAGAGGGGACTCTTGCCCTGATCCTACACTCAGTCAGGATTATTTCTCTTGGGTGCACTGGCAGAGGTAAAGTTCAGATCCCAGGAGGAGTAATGGGTGCTAACTGGTCCAGGAAAGCTACCTGGGGAGAACATAGCTCAGGTAAGTCTGGACTCTGATGGGAAGAAGGTAGGAGGAGACACATATCAGGGCAGGAACTTCATGTACAGACCCCAGCCATGACAGCTCAGCTGACTGAGTGTGGGAAGAAGCCACCCTAGAGCCTCTACCACAGCTCACTGCCCTTGCTGGCATGTGCAAGTATCCCATAAACATTTGTCCAGTGGGAAAAGCCAAGGACAATATGAATAAATCAGCCACAAAATAAAACCCAAAGAAGTAGTTAGCCCAGAAATTCAGCCCATCCCAACATCCCTGCTGCTTCCGTGAATCTGTGTGATATTTAATGATGTGATATTCACAAGCTTTCAGCTGAAGCCCTTTTTGTCTTTCCTTGGCTGCAATCTTTGCCAAGTGGTACCAAGCAATATGACTTTTTCTAGAATATTCTACCACCTTCATGATGACTGATAGTGGTTTACTCAGTGAGACAGAGCTCCCTCCCAAGGACACAAGTCCACACTGACTTTTCGAATAAGAGAAGCTGGATAGCTCTGTGGGCTGACAGACATGGATTCTTGGAACTAAATCTGATCATTTATTTTCCACAATTTGATGGTGAGACAAACCCATCCTGGGGTGACAGAACTGACAGCTTACAGCTGGTTACAGCTTCCTTGATAAGTAGGAAACTACTTCCACTGAACACCAGGCTGTGCAGACACCAGGATCTGGAGATCAATAAATTTTTATTTCTTCCTTCTCCCAAGGCTCTCAGCCTCTCCTGGCCTCCACCCTTCCCACATCCCTCTGGGTGCCTCAGCCTCTTTGTTCCATCCCACAGCTCTTTAGCCCTCCCTTCTCTTTCCTTCTCTTTTATTTCTCATCCATCTAGGAAACATGCCTCATCCTCTGCATTTTGAATGTCACATTGTCAGTCTACAAATGGGTCATCTTGCACCAATTCTGTTCCTTTCTAGGAAATTATATTCAATCCAATTACTTGTGCACCCTTTCAGCCCTAGAAAGAGAATCTCTTCCTGTGTCTTTGCTAAGTTCTTACCCACCTATTTTTTCTCTTTACTTAGCAAGTTGTGCCTGGGTTGTTCCTGCTGTGGTTTAGATGTTGTTTTGCCAAAGGTTCATGTGACACAGCCTTGGTCTTACAGTGGTGGTGACATTGGAAGGTGGTGAGACCTTTATGATGCAGGACCTCATGGGAAGTCCGTGTGTCACTTAAGGGGGATTAAGGGAGCCGTCCTGGGACCTCAGTAGGTCCTCCCAAGAGGGGGCTGAGCCCCTGAACTGCTCTCTGGCTTCCTGTCTTGAGAAGTGCTCTCTCTTTCTCTCTCTCTCTCTCTCTCTCTCTCTTTCTCTCTCTCTCTCTCTCTCTCTCTCTCTCTCTCTCTCTCTCTCTCTCTCTCTTTTCTCTGCTCAATGTTGGTTGTCTCCACTAAGTCAAGCTAATTCTAGCACCAGGTCCTTGAGCCTCCAGAAGTGTGACTTTAATAAAAATCTGCCCTTTATAAAGCTTCAGCTATTTTACTGTGGCCCCGGAAAGCAGACTAATACAATCCCCTGAAGATGTCAATGTTTGAATTCCCAGAATCTATGAATGTATTAGGTTGTATAGCAACAGGAAGTTAAGCAAGTGGAATTCATGCTGATAATCAGTTGTCCTTAACATAGGAAGATCATCTTGGATTAACATGGTTAATCGAACGTCATCGCTAGAGTAAAAGGGGAAATGGAAAGAGAGGTGATGATCACAGATTAAGGGAGGACTCAACCTGTTGGCGCTGCCAACAGTGGCAAGGAGCAGTCCATACCAAGGGACACAGGCAGTCTCTCAAGAGGGGAAAAAGTAAGAAAATGAAAGATCGCAGCACTGCCAACATCTTGCTTTTAGCTCAGCAAGACATGTGTGATGGACATCCAGGCTATTGAACTATTAGATAATAGATTTCTGTTGTTTAAAGCTGCTACTTTTGTTACCAAAGCAATAAGCAACTTACATATCAGCCCTCCTGGATTTCTTCTCTATAGCTCTTCTTTTTCTCCTATTCTATTCTTTTAGAAGAGCTGAATTGAAGTTGTCTTGGACTTTATCTTCCACCATTTCTATTTGACTACTCTCTTTAGTTACTTTAACATTCAATTTTTGATAATTTTCATATTTTCTTTCACTGCAGCAGTCTTTCTTGTTTTATTAATATTGTATTATTTCAAAGAACTCCAAGCTGAGAACTGATTGCTATTGGTGTTTTTCTGCTGTATTTCATATTCTACATATTCATTGTGACTTTTCCTTCATGATACTGGTTTATTTCAAACATTTAGTGATGTTTGGCTAGCTCTCTGTGTTCAGTAATAGAGAGCAGGGTTTATTCCTTTGGTTGCTAAAAGTGCCCCAAGAAGACTGGATAGTCCTCCTGTCATCTGTGCTCCACTGCCAGAATCTGATGTTGGCCCCTCCTTCTCACATTCACAAAGGATGAAAGCTGATCTCTAATGCATTTTTTTTACTGTTCAGAGATGAAGTCTTTGGGAGGTGAGTCCCTAGTGAATGAGATTAGTGCCCTTGTAAAATAACCCCAAGCAGGAGTCTGTTTGTGTTTCCACACTGCAAGAACCCAGAAAGAAGTGCTTTGAGCACAGAGCAAACCCTCACTAGATTCCAACTCTGCTGTTGACTTGACGCTAGGCTTCCCAGAACTGTGAGCAGCACATTTCTATGATCTACAAACTGGGCCACACTGTTGTGCAATAGCACCTCAAATGGACTAAGGCCTCTGCCTCTGGTGGGTACTGACTACTGTTACATGCAGGGTCAGAGAAGCAAAAGGGACAAGAGGAGCTGAGCCATTGCTTGAGTCTCTGTGTCCCCAGGAATATTAGTGGATGGGATTTTGCAGAGCTTTATAGAGAACATGGAATGCTGGCGTTGGCACTGTGTTGGAAACTTAGCTCTGATTAACCATATGGAGAAGAAGAAAAGCACCTTCTTTCATTATAATTAAGACAGCTGCGGTGACAAGCAGCCTCTCTTTCATGGAGCACACGAACGCAAGACACACAGGAGGTCTGCAACCCTGGTAAGAGAAAAGGATGACTTAGCAACTTTCCTCAGCTATAGGATAGCAGCATATCCCCAAAACCATGGGCTGTCCTGCCATCCCTACTCCACAGCCTGCACAGCCCTGATGCACATTGACATATGGAAGTCAATAATCCCAGTGACAAACTTAAGCACTGTCTGGTATACAAACGAAGTAGTACCAGTTAAACAGGTGTCCATCTAGACCACTTGCAATGTCGCATGGATACAACATTTTCCTTGTGGGGCCACTGTAGGGTGGAATTGATGACACAACATCTGGCATTTACAGGAGCTCCATATTAGTAGTCAGGGCACATTTCTATAAAGGAAAAGCTTCCTAGATAAAGTTCCAGAGAAGAATCAAGAGCTGAAGAGATGATACGGGTGGGAGGAGAACACAAAGTCAGGGAAGTACCATCCCACACACATGCGCACAGAACCGGCCTAACGGGTCTGCTTCTCTCATTTCCCCCTGAGTGCATGAGGTCACAACATGAGGTCCAGTAGAGCCAATCCCATTGCAGTTAGAGAAAGCAGCTGCAGGGGCTCCCAGACCCTGTGTGCCCCGCTGGCAAATAGCTGGGACTTCCTCTATGGGAGGAAGAAGGGAGCTCAGATATCATCCATGCAGCTCCACAGCAGCTTTTCCAAGAAAGAGAGTGGCCAGGACATGAGAAGTTTCTGAGCAGCTACTCACCCCCAGCAAAAGCTTCAAGCTGCATCCTGCACCGCAGCGGCACATGGCGACAGACTGTAGAGGTTCTAGGAACCAGAGCTCGGAGTTTCATTTAGCATTTAATTAACTGGAATACACCGAGAACTTCATGGCAGTGCCCTGATTGCAATCTGTGGATGGATGGGCGTTTTTATCTGAAAATGATGACCAGCTTATCTTCTGTCGTGCAGCTATCACACATGATATGTATCTCTCGTTATCCCAGCCAATCAAACACAGAAAGTTTATTAAGATTCTATCATTCGAAGTTATCACCACCGATAGGATTTTTCATCTGAATGTGCTTGTGTGCAATACCGTATTTTGTCTAAGAAACCCTCAGGGAGAAGGAGGGAGGGAAGGTTATCATTTGGACGTGCGCTGAATCTACCATCAATGACCGAGCAATTTAAAGAGGATGACCATCCAGATTACTTAAATAGAAGTTTATAGCTCCTGTTTCCTAAAAAACTGAACTGATATGGCTACCAGAAGACATAAAAGAGGGGAAAAAAATCAGTGCAGTGTTGTAGCAGGAAAGGATGGGAGAGAAAAAAACTATTGTTTAGGTGAGTAACTGGAAATGTAAGCCAGATGGGTTCATATTTTCTAAAAATGGACCCTAAGCTTCCTAGAGACCACAGAAAAAGGGAAATGCTATGGATTCTGATATGTGTGGGGCTCCTAAAATAACCACCTTTCATGATCGAGGAGATATCAGATTTCATTTGAATTGATTTGAGACAGGGAGTTTGGAAAAGGAATCCACTTTTTATTTAAACACTCAGAAATTAATTGACAAAATCAACAAACATTTCTTGAATTTTATTTCTGCTGCTGATAGTGTTGGTGCTGAGTTTCCCCTGTAGAATCAGACTCAGCTGCTCTCTTGGGGAAGACAAACCACTTGATATGACCTGCAGGCTGTGAGACCACCACAGAATGTGGGAATGACCATCCAGAGTGACCTAGGGTCAGGTTGACCTCTCCAGCCTCATGTGGCTGAGGACATTCCCTTGAACAAGACTTTGTTTTACAAGGCAGCATGCATGGAGGACACGAGGAGGAAGACATGTGTGAAGGCACTGAGATGGGAAAAGATTGTCGACTGTGACTGACAGCACCATGGAGGATGATCACCCTCACTTTCTCTCCAGGCTGAGAACCTCTTGAAGCTACTTCTGACTTTGCCCTTCAGCACTGCCCTGCCAGGTTCTGACAGAGAGAAGGACAGAGAGGAGAAAGGTACTCAGGAAAGCCATGCAATCTTGAATGTTACTAGTGTCTAGACAGCTAAGATGGCCTGCTTCTCCTAATATTTCATCTAAATCAACTGGGCAGCATTGTTCTTCCAGGGCCTCAGAAAAACTCCTGGAAGACTTCTGTGAGATTCCTGAGCCCTGAGGGGTTTAGTAAACCGTTTCACAGCCTTGACCCTTGTTGATGTGCACCGATGGAGAAGGAGAAGCTTTCTAGACAGAAGGTTGGAAATGAATCTGGGGCAATTCTACTCCAACTCCTGCTCCATATACAGTTATTGTGGGGACAATGTCAGCCTCCCCCACTTACTCCGTGACCTCTCTGAGCATGGAATGACACCTCTACTCTTCATTGCAAAGTATAGAAACCCTGGGTAGGTTCCAAGGTACCCCACTTGGAAGCTGTGTTTTGTGAGCCTTGAGAAAATAATTAAATCTCTCTGTGTTTTGAATCCTTCCTCTCTGTCAAAGGCAAAAACAATAATAAATTAATTCAAAGCACAGTTTTAAATTGCTAGTAACCTCAAACTAAGATGGCGGCCCTCACTCTCCCTTTCCTCTATCACTCTCTCCATTTCGGAGAGTGTTCTTACTAATTTAGAAGCAGTCTTGAAGGGCCCTGCTCTTCTCACCTCCAACCCCTTTCCCTATTCCAATAAAAATGAGCATTCACGAGCTTCCTGGGGACTCTCAATTCTCTCCATTGTCAGCTGGAGCATCTCTCCCAGAGTCTGGAGATCTCATCTTTCTCCACCACCCTCTCTGTCTTCCCAAGTCTTTACCTGGTTTGGGACTCACCCACCTAATCACCCCCCCTTCCCTTTCCAGAACTGTGGGGGCCCTGTGAGTGTCTGGCCTTGCTATTACCTCGGCACTTCTGACAACAGCTCCTCCTCAGAGCTCATTAACTCCGCTTCCCGTTAATTCATTAGCACCCAGAGCCCCAGCGGTGATCTTTCTCTTGCTCCCACAGCCTCTATCCTTACAAACTTCATTTCTGAGATTTCTCTCACATCTCGTTTATTGTGACATCATTTATGAAGTTCTCCCTCGACAGGAGAACAGTCAAAAAATAACTATATATCATTTTAAATTGCTCTGGTTGGTAACTCTACATTTTAAGAATTTCAAGGCAAAAAAGTGTCTGATGACAGGGCGCCGGGTGGTTAAGGAGCTGACAGAGTAATCGCGTCACCAGACGCCGTTGTTCACCAGTTAGCTGCTTCTCAAGCCCATCTGAAGCAATGGGTGTCAGGTCAGTAATTAGACTCTTGCAGACAAACTGGAAGTGCCACCTGATCTCTGATGAACACGGCCATCACTCCCATGAATGCCAAGTTCAATATGAAACACACCATCGCCATCCTCTTCCCGCCTGGCTGCCAGCATTTCCCAGGGACGTCTCCCGCCTCACTCCCATGCAAGTTAATGAAGTCGGTCCTTCCCCCACATGTCAAAGAACCTGCCCCCAGATGGCAGAACACTGGTGCCCACTGAAAATGACAACCTCCAGCAGCAGCCTCCACTCCGCTGTTTGATTCTGCTCTTTGGAAGGAGACTGCCTGGCATGCTCATGCTCGGGGCCTCTTTGAGCTCATTTTTTTGTTTGATTTCCAAGGGCGGTTGGCTCCTCAGAATAGTGCAAAGGGCACAAGAGCCTGGGGCCTGGCTTCTGACAGCAGCTAAATGTGTCCCCATTCACCCTCCCAGGCCAGGGGTTTGGGCTCAGACACCAGAGAAGCATGTAGGGAAAGTTCCCGCCCCTGTCTCAGATTCAGAGCATCAGGGACGGCATGGCAGGTCATGGTCTTGCACCATTTCCAGGACAAGAGAATGGCAAACTCCCATCTGAGGGAAGAAAGGTAAATGCTGGCCTAAGCGTCTTTGAGGCCAAGAGCTGTCAGAGGCAGGACTCTGGACGAGGCAAAGGGAAGCCGGGAGATGGCGGGGCCCTTGCCAGCCTGCCTACTCAGTTTGCACCTCCTGTCAATCTCAGAATGAGCACCCAGTTTTCTTCTAGGAAGTTTTCTCTCCTGTTCCCATTCTCTATGCTTCTGGTGAATCTGAAGCCCCGGTCCCCCACTCTGGGCTCGTGCGGTCCTCTCCAGATCCTCCAGGCTGGCCTTCTGGTGCCATCACAGCTAGTTGCAGGCAGAAAGTGGTTCGGGAGAGACAGTCCTCAGAAAGAAAGCCAAGGGAGAGCACGACAGGGAAAGACACACGCAGGAAGTGCAGCTGGCTGACCTCACAGTGGGCTGCGGCCTGACCATACCCTTGTGGTGTACACACAGCTTCAGCAGCCTCCCTCACCGACACAGAGCACCTCCCCCCCAACCTTCAGACCTAGTCCTGGTCAGGCCCATCAGAAAGGTCCTCAAAATCTGTACTCAAGGCCAAAAATGAGTCAAGGCTACAGCAAAGAGCAGAAGGAGGCGTAGTGACCCCAACTACAGTTTAAAACAGGAGCTGGGATTTGATCCTGTGTTGCACAGTGTCAGGTTTTTCAAACATCTCCCACACCAGCATGCTGTGTAGCTGGGCATCCCTCCTCTCTGTAGGTAGACGCCTGCACCATAAGCACATGTGACAGCTGCCCAGGACCTTGCAGGGCCACTTTCTCCATTTGATCTCAGCTTAAGTAAGACCATTTGGATCGTGTGTGTGTGTGTGTGTGTGTGTGTGTGTACTGGAGAGACTGGACCCAAGGCCTTCATGTTAGCTATGTCGCCAGCATCAACTCCCTTTTTTTGAGGTAGCAACTCACTAAGTTGACCAGACAGGGCTTAAACTTGTGATCTTCCTGCCTCAGCCTCCCAGAATACCCACTTGTTCTTTAGAAACTCCCCGAGCAGTCCCCTAACAGTCTCTCCTCCTAACCAGTCCCACTATGCAATAGGGGCACAACCAGAGGATATGATGTCCAGATCCTCAAGGCCTCAGAATAAGGTCTCCCAGGACCACAAAGCTGGTGTCTGAGAGCGAGGAGGCTGCTTGATTCCCCATCTCAGGATCGTCTCACTTTCTTTTTGCATTTTATCTCCCACACAGATGTCAGAAAAAGGTTTCTAAAATACAAGTGAGACTTTCTGGTATCTTTGGCCTAAATTCTCAGTGCTACAGAATAAACTGAGTCTCACAGAGGACCCTGCTTAGCCAAAAATAATACTGTGTTTGTAGGAACGAAAGTCAGACGACCCTACCTGCTAGAAGCGTGAAATTTTATGAAGCTTTCATCATAACTTCCTTTTATAGATAGTCTTTAAAAAAATGTGCACTGGGCATCTATACATGAGATATCATACGGCTTCTTATGGCCTGAGTTTTATTACCCTCTTTTTATTTAATGTTTCTATAAAGTCAGTGGAAAAGTAAAGAAGGCAGAAAGACAGTCTTTGTGGGACAGGATATTGTCCACACACAGGTGACCTTTCCTTTTCACAGGACAACATCAGCACAGCCATTAATCCTGCACTGCATCCAGTCTGCTGGCCCCGGTCATTAAGTCATGAGGGAGAAGTTGCACAACTTTTCTAGATATTGACAAATCAAGTCAAGTTTCAATGTGGCAAAGTGGCATCATGACATCAGTAGCCACTGGCCATGAGCTCAGCCTCCCAGATCCTTGTGTGGAGCAGCCTCAGCCCAGGGTCACCAAGCTCAGGATCCCCAAGAGGAAAGGCGCCTTCTCTTGCTGCTCTTCAAGCATGCCATCTTCCAATGAACACCCTGTAAACATCAGCTTTTTCACAATTTGGAAAGATTTCATGATTTAGTGTGCTGTAGACATCACTTTTCATGACTCCTGGCAGACATATTTTCTGAGCGGTTCAGTCTGCACCAGGCTGGGGGTACAGGGAGAAACTGCATGAGGAAAATGGGAGGCTGAGACTTGCCTTCCAGAGACAGAACCACATGGGTTATCTCCATAGGGCACAGCAGACGCAAGAACTGAGGACCACGGCAGCTCAGGTTAGAAACGCAATTTCAGATGGGAACGTAGCTCTTCCTGGTGAAAGAATGAGGAAATTGAGTTTTTTGAAATGGCCAAATGCAACTTGCTATGTTGAATTTGTACAGATTTTCTCAGCTGTGTGTCATTAGCTTGTGTGACAGCCACTATTCATCACCTAGGAGAAGATGTCTGATGGCCGTGTGGAAATAGTCACTCTCACCTTGTTTTGAAAACATAAAAACTTTAAAATCCGTTTCAGCAAACACGTAAGATTAAAAGGTCTGTCTGACAGCATCACTGACCACACCAGGACTGGGAGTGAGGGAGACACTGGCAGAGCTGCCCCCTAAAGGGTGGAGATAAATGCACAGGACAGCTGCGGAGGGCGTCCACTTGCTTCTCCTGACCAGCCCGGGAGTCGTTCCCAAAGGCGGAGGCAGACACAGTAAGAAAAGAAGCGGGGTCAGGAGAGGTCCTGAAAGGAGAGGAAACTCAGAGACCAAAAGAAGATATGAATTTCCAGTGTGATCCTGCTCTTTGTTTTATTTGTGATTTCTGTGAATTAAAGGATGTTGAGGACAATTTAGAAGACTTTGAAGTTGATTCTGGCATAGACATATTGACATAGATAGATCAATCCTTAAATCAGTACAACTATAAGTGTACCCCCAAAAGCCACTTTTTACCCAAGAACCTCTTCCCAATTCCTTTTAAAAACTGATTAAGAAGAGGTGCTGCTAACAAGTGAACCAGGGAAAGAGTAGCCTGGGAAAAGGGAAAAGGTGAGTAAGAGAAAGCAAAGAAGAGAAAGAAAAAAATTGATAGAAAAGAAAAAGGAAACAAAGCTTGTATATAAAGGATGGGTTTGTAGAGAGGGCAAGGGAAGGAAGAAAAATGAGAATCAAGTTGTGCCATGTACAGGTACAAATTCTCAATGTTGAATGTGGTCATAATATATGTATAAAATGTATAAAGTCAATTTAAAAAAAAACAAAAGAAATGCAATGAACAGAGCAAGAAGAACAAAAAGAATACTAGGGTTTGCTGCAATTTCAACTACCTCAAAATTCTATTTTTAAATCTAACTTTAACATATACAGTAAAAAGGGGGAGGCAGTAAGGAGCTAAATTCAGTTGGCTTTGAATACAAGCATGGTGATCTATCATACTGTCCCCTCATCATTCAGATTCTCCTTTTTCTCATTCCTCTTTGGGGAGACAGGATTGACAGGCCTCACCAGAGACAGATGCTATTTGGGTCACAGTTGGAACAACCCAGCATTGGGCAGGCACCTGGACAGCTATGGACACCCCATCAGCTACAGTCAATGTCATCTTTGCTGCACTGAAGCTTCTTTTGCTGGAATTTTGGGGGGGCAACAAATCAATACTGGTCTTCTAATCCCTTGGCTTTCAGCCCCAGTTCTGAAGGTTCAATTGTTTTCTTTCGTATCAATTAAAAGGCGATACACAGGCCTTGGATTATCACCTTCTTTGATCTGAAAATTGCAAGAATTATTCACTTGAAAATGGCAAAGGAAGTGAAACTCTTCTATGAACTGTCTCACAACACATAGACTGACCCTATCATGCTGACTTTCTGAGCAGTGAAGCCAATGGTTCTTGAAGACTTGGTGGCTCTGTATAAAATATAGGAGAGGTGAGCAAAGCACATGTGGAAAACCACAGGAACATGTGGGTTGTCTGGAGAAGTGTAGGCTGCAGGCTCTTCTTGTCATTGTCTCTGAGCTGATGACAAGGTAGGAAGGCCAGGAGGAGCTCGGGAGAGAGGGCAGAGAACGTACAGTGGTATTGCAGCCGACCAGTGGCCTTGCCACTGGCCACAGGCATGTCTCAGATGTTTAAAACTGAGGTGAAGGACAATAGGTATCACCCAAATTAAAGACCTCATCGAAAAAAATGGGCACCTGAAATTAATAAACTCTGCTCAAATGAAGAAATACAAATGGCCAATAAAACATGGAAATACGTTCAACATCACTGGCCATTTGAGTAATGAAAATTAAACTGACACTGAAACCATCTCACTCCAGAGAAAATGGCTGTCATCAAGAAATCAAACAATGACAAATGCTGGAAAGGGTGCAAGGGAAAAGGACCCTTCACTAAAATCAGTTTGGGAGAAACCTCAAAAACCTAAAAATAAAAATTCCATTTGAGCTACCGATCCCACTTCTAGGGTATCTCCCCAAACAATTTAAACACATCCTACTATAATGATACATGCTTTCCCATGTTTATAGAACTACAATTCTTAATAGCTAAATCTTGGAAGTAGCATAAATGTCCATCAACAGATTAATGAATAAATAAAATATGATATTTACACATAAGGGAGCCTTACTTTGCTGTAAAGAAGGACAGACTCGAGTCATCTGTAGGAAAATGAATGAACCTTGAGATCAAACTGTTAAGAGAAGCAATTCACACCCAAGTTTAAATAAAGCATAGTTTCTCTTATAAGAGAAGCCCAAAATCTAAACAAAGAGCAGAATAAAAGATATATAACAGGAAGTAGAAAAATATATCTTTCTTAAATGGAAAGGGGATAAAGAGTTTGAGGGAGGAGGAAATGAAGGGAGGGACATGGATAAGAAAAACATACTAATAAAAATAAAAATTGAACAAAGAAAAAATTAGAAACTATATGAAGAGGAAATATGTACATCCACATTTATTTAGGAGTAAATATTCATATTGCTAGAGAAATAAGAGATAATTACACATAGTCTTGAGATTTTTCTCTATATAAATGAATTCAAGAAAGTCATATAGTAGTCATAGAAGAGATGATCAAACATAAAAAGAGCTGATAATCTAGAAAATACAGAAATAAAATGAGAATAACGTGAGAGACATAAACCACTTGTAGACAAGAAAAATTGGTGAACACAACAGAAAACAAAAAAACTTGGTGAATAAACCTGAAGTGATCACACAGAAAAGAAAAAGAAAACCAAAAATGAGGGCCACATTGAAGATAACTCCCCAATCTCTTTAAAGAAATCGAAAGGAAAGCAATTTAGATCTGGCCAAAAGGCCCTCACAGTAGCCATGTCACCACCTCAACATTAGCTTGCCTTGAAATTTGTCCTGCAAGATTTACTCATCCACCACCTTTAATCTCGGTCTCAGGCAAAGTCTCTAGATATGAACAGAATGCAGACAAACTTATCCGCCAAGCCATGACTCGCATCATCTCAAGTCCGGCAGCCCATGTACTCCTTTTTCCCAGCAGTCACCCCCCAAGCCTGGTTTTCACTGGCTTTCTGGACTCCTGATATCCGAGGAGATCTCACACAGTCCACCCTAAGGCATTCCAGCTCTATGCTGTCAGCCAGCCTCCCCAAACCTTTCCAAACTCTTCCTACTAGCCAGTTTCAAAGGCTGTTGTGCCACATGGTCAGGTAATGCCACACACCACCAGTACCAAATTCTATCTTAGTTACTATTTTTTTTTTTTATTACTGAGACAAAATACTCAACACCCAGGCCAGGGATTTAGCTCGGTGGTTCCAGTGCCTGTCTTGCAAGCACAAGGGCCTGGGTTCAATCCTTGTTACTACATACAACAATGCTGGGTGTGGAGACTCACACCCACCAGCAATCAGAACCACATACCATAGTGTTGGGCATGGTGGCTCAAGCCTGTAATCCCAGCACTCAGGAGGCAGAGGCAGGAGGATTGCTGTGATGTGAATTTGAGACTGAGCTCAGGGCTGGCCTGAACTACAAACCGAGACCCTGTCTCAAAAAAAAAAAAAAAAAATACTCACCACCTAAAGATAAAAGGGAATGGTGGGGTGGGGGGTATCTAGACACAAACCTCAACAAGTAGAAACTATAATGATATAAGGTAAAATTAAAGTATGAACATAATGTAACCATCCAAACCGGGAACCTGAGAAGGAGGGCAGGAGAGAAAGCACAGACATGCTCATCTTTCCCTCTTTTATGCTAAAAATCAGTAGATAATCTCTGAGGCAGAAAAGTTCTTCTGCGACAGTCTGTCTTCTCCATCATTTCTTTTTCCATGTGTGGCCCAAGGCCCACTCCTCTGGCCTCCAAGCTTTAACTTCCTGAGCAAGGTGGAGGGAAGTGTCCCTGCTCAGTCACAGTGCCTCCCTTTGAGAAAGTAAGGAGGGCACAATGAGGAAGGTCTTCAGACAGCCCCTTGCCCACTGAGGAGGCGTCCACAGCCCTCCTTCCTACACTCGGTCTGCACCAGAAAGGGTTTTTCTTTATCTCCAACTGGTCTGCATTCACACCACTTCCCACCTGTAAAGCCACCCTGTCCTCTACCTGCCTGGCCTCTCAGGACAAAATGAGAATATTTCCCACCCCCAGAAGAGACCGTTCCCACCCCAGAACATCAATGGACCTTCTTCTCAAGCTCCTTAAAGTCCTTTGCTGCCTGATCACAGTGCCATGCCCCTTCCTAAGCATGGACTCTTTTCTGGTCATTTCACAAACCCTTTCCTTCTCTACTCCAGGCCAGGCCCTGCGCACCACCATCTTTCCTGTGAGAAGTTTCTCCCTCTGACAAGGGGAAGAAGGAATGCTGGACTGGAGGAATTCTTTCTTATCTTTTCTCACATCTGGATGCAAGAGTCTGTAAATAGCCAGAATGGCCATGGGAGAGGCCTTTCCCCAACACATACCAGGCATCTGTTCCTTTGAAGATCACCCTCCTGAGCCTCATGACGACGACCATGGAAGATACATGGTCATCTCAGTTTCAAGAGAAACAGGTGGCCTGGTGACTACGAATATACTTTGTTCACTGTCACCTGATTTTAGACACCATCCCACCATTAGAATTTACCTCCATGTCCCCAAAGTCCATGCTTTCAATGGCTCCAGGCCACTTCCAGCACCCCAGTCTAATTCATCTTCAGTCCTCAAGTGCATGGATGGTCTAAAGCCAAGGAGGTAAACTGATCCAAAAGGGAATGTAAGACTGCGGGTGCTGTGGATTTTCCCCTGCTCCTCTAGCTGGCTGGGGTTGGAAATTAAGTGTCTTCTCTTCTGACTGACAGGAAGCACCTCTCAAATCCACAGAAGTCAGTCTCCAGGGCTGGCAGTAAATCACCCCACAACCTTGAAAGTCTGTTACTCCTGCCCAGGGAGTCAAATGGAGGTGACATCCTTCACCCAAAGACCTGGACTCCGGGTTCCTTTTTCAGCCATCCAAGGTCTCAACCACAGTGCGTGAGCTAGTGACAAAAGCCCTCGGATGTGGCTGTCAGAAGGCCAGCCTGTGATGGATCTTCCACGAGGTACTCCAGCCCTTCCCCCAGCCGCACCCCTGACAGTTATTGCGGCTGCAATAAATTCTTCAGTAAAACAAACAGGCATGCGGTGAATTTATTAGTCTGGGCACTCTGTGTTACTTAACGTAACGGCTCGTCTTAACAGGTAACTAGAGCAGTAAATAAACGGGTTTATTTAGGCACTGTCAGGCCTAAGTGTTCACAGAGGCCCGGAGAGGCGGCGATGGCCTTTAGCAGTGTGATCTATGCCTGCATAAATCGCACCTGGCCACTCCACTCTCTGATGGGAACACATCTCCTGGAAAGGCGGTCACACCTCAGAACGTTCTGCAAACTTCAAAGAGCTGTCTGCAGGGGATAGGGTACTTCATAAGCGCTATGGCCGGAAGTGGGATGTGCACATCCGGCTGTGTGGGAAATAAATAAGTGTCCCGCATTAGCAAGTTGAGTGTATGCAGGGAAAGCCAGCTACACCTTCTCTGCTGAGGAGTTTGCAGGGAACTTGATGGAGAGCAGAGAAGGGAACTTGTGCTTATTGAATGGAGCCAACTGAGGCTAGGCAGCTGCCCTCCGTCAACATGGTGCCCTCGGTCCTAAGCCATCTCTAGGCCCCGGGAAGAGGCAAACAATAACATCCAGGTCTTTGCACCACGTTCTGTCCTGGGGTCTTCGTAAAACTACTTATTGGGTAGTAGATCTGTTTCCTGGGGCTGTCAAAACAAGATTACCACGAGGAGTGGCTTGAGATTTCAAATCTGTTCTGCTACAGTCTAGTTGGGTGACAACAAGCAAGTCATCTTGCCACTCTGGTCTCTACCTTATTAATGAAACTGACCTTCCTATCCATATCTAATGATGGACAGCTTACTCTCCCTCCACTCCAGGTGGCTTACTCTCCTCTCAACTCCAGGTGGTGGCAGGGCTGTGCTCCTCTGAGACAGAATCTTTTTTGTCTCTTTCTACTTTCTGGTGCAGCTAGCCCCTTGTGTCCCTGGCTTGCAGCCACATGACTCCAATCTCTCTCTGTGTCTTCTGTTCACAAGAGCGCCATCATATTGGACAAAGGTCATCTATGCCAGGGTGACCTCAGAGGAACCCATGACCTCTCCATGATCCTGTTTACAAACATTGAGAGGCCTTAGAAGGGATGTGAATTCAGAGGGACACTATCTTGCTATAGAGACACCTACCAAATACCAAGGTCCTTCAAAGCATGTGGCATTCCTGTTGGATAAGAATCCCTGCACCCTTTTTACAGATAAAGACACTGAGACTTGGAAAGCTCAAATTACTCTGGAACAGTGTTCCAGAGCTACTCGCTGATGAAACTAGTGCTCCAGTTCAGCACTCACTCAAGAGCCCCCAGGACAGCAGGAGACGAATCTCCATAGAAAATACAATTATTTTAGAATACTCTGTAACAAGGGTAGTGCACATATAGCCATGTGTCTATGCGTCTGGTGTGGTTAACTCCTGGGAAAATATAGTTTTAATTCTTTTAAGGCCAACCACGAGAGCTACAAGACTGAGGGCCAGAAGAAGGAGACAGTATATAATGGAATCAAAGCTTTCTTTAGACCATATTTGGATTCAATTGCCAGTTACCCAGAGCCCTGAAAATAAATGTACCGATAAATAATTATTTCCTGCCCCACACATAACCAAATATGACTGTGCCCGGTCTGGTGGCCAAGGAGACAACCCATTGTTCAAATGCCTGGCCCCACTCCACCCTCTTGGCTGCAAAAATGTGGCTTTACTTTCCTGTGAATCTCAACTCAAAAAATAGAATGGCACCCAGTCAGCACATGCCGCACACTGGCTCGCCACTGCCTAGCCCTGGGATCAATTAGATAAATAGAGAGTAATGGGGTTACCTCCAAATATGGGCAGGAAAACAACCGCACTAGGCCCTGGAATTCCAGCCCCTTGTGTCTAGAAAGGGTGAACAGAGAGCTGCAATGCGACATACCCCACTCGTGGGGGCCATTCTCCAGTGGAAGGGCCTCTGGAAGAGGTGCGGTGGACATGCCTCCATCTTGGCTATGGAGTCATTCTTAGATGACAGCCAGGGCACGGAATACCAACTCACCCTCCCTAGGTGGGCAGAATGCAGTGATGACAGCAATGACAGCAAAATGCTTGGGTGTCTCAACACAATCAAGTCTAGATCTGAAATCTACTCTTCTACATGCTGGCTGGGTGATTACAAGCAAGACATTTTGCCACTTTGGTCTCTACTTTATTATGGAAAATGAATCTTACCCACCATATCCAAAGAGCCAATACAGATGAAATTTTCTAGCCCAGGTAAACTGCACCACACCATTGGATTGCTTCATCTCATACATGACTTGTCAGGGAAGCCAAGGCAGAACATGACCACTATACTTCTGGTGGAGCTGACTCAACCTGTTCCTGTTTCAGTCAAGGTGGGGACATCCAATCAGAAGCAAGTGAGAACTCCCAGCGGGATGCTTAGAATGTCAAGTTTCTACCTCAGAGTCTCCACTGCAAGGTTTTCATTCACCACGTGGAGCTATATGCCAACCTGCCTCTCTAGACCTTGAGCTTCTCTAGAGCACAGACTATTGTGTCCCTCCCAGGGACCCTACATATCGCTGTCCTGGGGCTGACTGCTTGTGTCCAAGGCTTCATCCTTGGAAAGTTGCAAGGTCTAAGATGTCCTCAGTCACATTCCTCTGACTGAGGAGCAGTTGGTACTCAGAAGGTGTTCGGGGTTTGCTGAAAAGAGGTTAAGAGGCATTTAATGGCGCACTCGAGGAAGAGAGTGAGGCCAGTTGTATGGAACAACTACCATGTGGCTTGTGCCTTCTCTATTCAAAGAAGCAATGGGAGATGGAGAGAGGTACAGGGAGAAACAGAGACAGAGACAGAGAATTCCTATTTTTACAAAACAGTGGATCTCAGTTCAAAGAAGTGAACCAACTTGTTCCAGACCACACAGCTGGTGGAAGTTGGAGGACATGAGAACCACGTCTTACTCTGCCCAGGACCACAGGGAGACTCTGTGTGGTCCCTGCCAGCTTCAGCCTGAGGGGCCCTAGAGTTAACCTGACCACAGGATGGATCACCTTGCTGCTGGCAGAAGTGAGGGCTGGGCCCTCAGACTGAGGCCATCACCATCCAGGCCTTCTGTGCAAGCCTGGCCCCTGTATGGCACAACCAAGTCGCCACTGTGAGGCATGTGCCCTTCCTCTGGAGCCCCACCAAAATATGAGTGCCCTGGCCAACATGGGCCAGGGCATGGAATGTGACTTGCGGTGGCCTTGGCTTCCCAGGCATTGGGAGCCGGTTCACAGCATGAAATCGAGCCTGTCACGTCTGCCTCCTTGCCGCGTGTCCCATAGCAGGAGCAGGGGTGCTGCTTCGCCAGGGGAACTTGCGGCTTATGAAGAGCCGCTGTGACTCCAGGCGGCGGCCGCCATGCACTGGGGGGGGGGGGCAATCTCCAGGCAAAAGAGTAACTGTGAGAAAGCGCGTCCAACCCACTGGAACCAGCGCCTTCTCCAATGCCCGGGCCAGCCCCAGGCCAATGTCTTCAGGAAGCAGAGGCTCCTCAGACTTTCAGAGACAGACACAGAGGAGGAGCAAAGCAATCCTGCCCTGCCCTCAGGTTAAATTCTGGAGCAAGAAGCTAATGTGGGAATCTGGAGGTTCTTGACCAAATCAGAACTGGCATGGACAGAAACACAGAGGACTGGTCCTGGCTGCCTCTGCCCCTGGGGTGCCCGAGTCCACACGCACATGTTGCACACTTGGTTCTCATCCTTGGCTACTCAGGAGCTGCAGACTTCACCTGGGCTCCACTTCTGGGGGGGGAGGGTGGTAACTATCCACTTCCTCGACCTCAGAGATGGGGACAGAGCATGTTGCACACGGGACCTGCCAGGCACGTGGCCCTCAGGGCACCCCTCACTGAGTCAGGACCCCACCCCCCTGTCTCCACCTCCCGCAGGAGGAAAGAGCAAACAAGACACTGTCCCCGTGCAGGGCAAGAGCTGGCTGCACACCCTCCGGCCGTGTGTGGAGTGGCCAGGTGACATGGTCCTCAGAAGCCTCTGGGACAGCCCCCTTGCTCTGCTGCCCTGGCTCTGTGCCCTCCAGTCCCTCAGGGCCCTGCTGCAGAGCCTCACAGCAGAGATCTGAGTGGACCAGCAGTCTTCCCTTCCTCTCTCCCTCTTCTCCTCTTCCAGCTCAACCGCCTCCTTCTCCTCCTCCTGATCTCCAGCATGCTGGACACATTGGTCTGACATGTCTTTCCAATTAGGCCGGTCCTGAGACACAGAGAAACAGGAAACCACTCGCAACCTCAGACCCATGCAGCTCAGGAAACTGGGCAGAGTCAGCAGTGGCCTGGCAGCGGCATCTGCAGCCTCCACCCGCTGCTGCCCAGCCTGCCTGGCCCAGGAGTAGAGGTGGGAGAGCGGGCTACAGGATGTGTGCCCCAGAACCCCAGCGTGTGTGTCCAAAGCCAGCTGCCATTGGCTGGCTGGGAGCGACACGAGCAGCTCAGCAACACAAGCTGAGGCCCGCTCACATGAGCAGTTATCTCCGACACAACCTTCACATCCTCAGCCATGGGCCCCAGCTCTGCTTCGCAATCCTCAAGGGAGGCACCTAAGGCCCAGAAAGCCCCCACTTATGTCCAACGCCACATTTAAGAATGACAGAGGTGACACTCCACAGAAGCATCTGGGGAAGTTCTCGTTTCCCCTTTCTCTGCACAGCCCCTGACCTGGGACTCCGAGTAGCTCAAGCTTCAGAAGACATACACTACAGAACAGCGTGCTGACACAGCAGGGCCTGCACGCAGGGTACTGAGTCTGCAGTGACAGGGACAGGTGGTGTGACCCCGGGAGCCTCTTGAGGCCCCTGAGCCCCTAAAAGCCCAGCTGTTGTGCCAGGAAGATCCCCACGTAGCACACCCCAGCCTAAGATGTGAGTGTGGCTCACAGGGTTGCACAGCTGTGGGAAGTTAAACCGAGACCACCCTGCACCTGCGCCTGTGCCCAAACACAGCAGGAAGGAGAGCGCGCATCCGCTTGGTCCGCCACCCCAGCACCAGTCATGGAGAGGTAGAAGCGAAGGGAACCTACAACATGTGGTAGGGCCGTGTGTAGGGCCGTCCTGCCTCAGAGAGGAAAAAATCCTGACAGGAGCTGTCACAGTCAGCACCCAAAAGAAAACAGCAGGACCCCTGGTATGCGGCCCCTGTTGGAGTCCAGTCCATGGAAACAGGAAATAGGATGGAGGCTGCCAGGGCCTGCGGGAGGAGGACACAAGTTCCCACAGGTGAAAAGTGATGATTGCTGCACAGTATTCTCAACTATACACTTACCAATGGTTAAAATGGTAAATTTTATGCTCTGTGTATTTTTACCATGATTTCAAAGCAAAAGAAATATTTAGCTAATTGAATTTATCAAAGATTTTTGTCCCAAAAGTTGGGATAACTTGGCACCTCCATCCCTGCGTACCAGCCGGGTACCTGCTGGGTACCTTCCAGGTGTGGTCCAGGCAGGAGTCCATCCCCAGCAAGGAGCTGGCCAGGAGAGAGGGCTTTGCTTCTGGAGATCCTGCACCAAAGCCCTAAAAGCTGCCTGTGTCTAGCCTCATGCACCCTCCCTCCTTCACAGCACTCAGGGTGCCCGGTCCACAGGACAGTCCTTCTGGGGGGCTGGGTCGCCCCCAGAGCTCAGGGCTGGAGAGATCCTGCTGGGCTTGCTGGGAGAAGCCAACTTCAGAAGGGATAGATGGCGAGGTGTGGTAGATTTTCTCAAGCATGGGGGAGAAGGGTTAACGAGCAAAAGAAAGATCAATGTTTCTCCCTGAATTTTACAGTCACAGATTTTAATGCAAAGAAGCTGTTGCGTGAGAGCTGTGAATCTTTGATGAAAACTAATACAGCAAGTCAAATGCCTTCCACATTGAGATCCCCCAGCCCTAGCAGCTCACAGCAGGAACAACGGGCGCCGGGCTGCTCTTCTGCCTTCATTTCCAAGGACATGTTTTCTCTCTGAAAAAATAGAGAGAAATAAAAGGACTAGTGAAACTAAAGGCCCCTCACCTGGCATGTGGACCTCTACGGAGAAGAGCAGAGAGCAAGCGGCTGACAGTGCTCAGAGTGAAGGTTACACACGAACACTGCCCTGCCCAGCCTGCATCACTGCTTGCAGGTGGCCACTGGCAAACTGCTTGAGTGTGAGTTCACATTCATGTGCACACTTGCCATTCGTTCTACACATCAGCTAGACTCCCTCTTCATTCTGACTTGCTATGAAATGCATTAACAAGATGTAGGTCTTCAAAATGGGAATGTATGTGCACGTGTGCGTGTGTGCGTGTGTGTGTGTGTGTGTGTGTGCATGTGGCCGCTTCACCAGCACACACAATACAAGCTTTGCCAGAGCTTCAGAGAGCCAGGGCCCCCTAGCCTAGGGACCCCTAGTATTTCTAAAGAGAAATTGAGTCCAGGGAAGTTCATTAACATGCCCAAGATCATTTCTGGAGCTCCGTTTTCTCTTTGTTTAGTCCCTAGCACACGTGCTGGCCACTGCTCAGAGAGGGGGAGTGTGGGCCAGGCGCCGCAGCAGCAGGGCCTGACGTGCTCTCTAACATGGCCTGCTCACTTTAGCAAGGTCCATAGGAAACAGCACCCTGTCCCCTCAGCACCATCTCCCTGAAGTAAGTCAGCAGTTTGATGTGACAGTTTTCACAGAGCCAGAAACTGTTTTCTCTCACTCTCCCGCTCAGAATTGCTTCATGGATATCCATTCATTTTGTCAAATCATAACGTTTCCTTCTCTATTTTGAATGAGAGCTTTGTTCTGGGTCATCCGCACTTTAACATCACAGGACAGTTTTTCTGTCGTTATCTTCTTTTTGTAAAAAGGTCTACTTGGCTATTGAGTAGAAATCAACATTCACCTGAAGCAGATCTGCTCCGCAGACACTGCTGTGTGGGGATCGTTTGGAGAAAACAAGGGCCTCATCCCAGGTGCATGCACATGACAGTGGACACTGGGCTGTGCAGAGAGGACATGAGTCCCTGGGATCCAGGCTTTCTAGAGCCTTCAGCGGATCCCCCGTGTGTGCATGGGTACCTGCCGGGCTATGCCATGGAACCCACCTCCTGCCCCCATTGCCTTCCTCCCTGCTGCTGGTGCGGACCCAGAAGCTCATCTAGAAACCACTGCTCTGCTGGGGAGAGCACTAAGCCTAACCAGGAGGTGGGTGACCGCATAGGCTGAGCCAGGTGAGGTGGCAGCCACCTCACTGTGTATCTTTCCATGAGCCTCAGTAGTCCTCATTGATACAAGAGCTCCCTGAGGTGACCCAGAGGAGCCACTGTGCACCTGCCTGTCCAACTCCCAGGCTTCCCCACTTTCTCTGGACATCGCTTGGCTTTAGAAACTCCCATAGCCGCAGCACAAGGGACAAGGTGACAGTTCTCAGTGGAGTCCTGAAGAGACACTGTACACTTCCGCTTCTACAGAAAATACTACTGCTCCAGGTGGCCTGCTGGAGAAAGTCCAGGCCATGTGGAGGGAGGCCGTCCTGGGGAGCCGCTTTCTCTGGGTGTCTGTTGCTTTACATCAGCCCACCCCCAACTCCAGAACCATAAAACGACCATCCATGTCATCTCTGCTGCTTCAGAGGGTCTCACAATTGCACAACTTGAGGCTAAAGTCCTTCCAGTGTGGAGAAGCAGGACATGCAAGAGGGGAGAGGTCAACAGAGCTAGAACACCTCTCCGCCTCTCTCCTCTCTCCCTTCTCCTCTCTTCCCTTCCTCTCGCTGACCCTCTCCCCTCTCCACCAGGCCAGTTCAGGACCCTCCTCCATGGCCTCTCCTCCACAGGGAACATGGTAGAGCTCCTGCTCGTCCTCTGTACAGCCCCGACCCCAGCCCTCAGTAAGTTGGGCGGCTGCTTCCTTCTGATGCTGCGCTTTTTCCCAGAGATCAAGCCCTACGCTGGCTATCACCAACCAGGAGCCCTTTCTCTGGCTTCTGGGGGGTCAGAAAACTGCCAAACAGGGTCCTTTAGAGTACAGAGAAGTGAAGTGTGGTTTTAGAGGCCCAAGCTCAGCCACTCAGAAGCTCCCAAACTGTCGGCATAGCAACTTCCGGTGTCATCACCCACTGGAAAGCTCCTCTCGCTGCCACCCTGCAGGTCTAGTCTGCTCCTAAGCTAGAAGCAAATGCACCCCTCAGAGACATCTGTCCTAAGGCAGGCACCTCCAGACCATCACCTCTACTTCCTTCATTCTGAGGCCCATACCTCTCTTAAGGTAGCCAAAAACCATCATCTCCCTCTCAATATCCATGCCTGCAGCACTGAAATATGCAAAAACAGATGTAATGCAAACCCAGGGCCTCCAGGTTCCAAAGAAAAAATGCTAATGATGCTGCTACTCCCATTCTTCAACTAGAACAGTTGTTCAAGACCCCAGATCCAGAATTTGTCTCCTATTCAAGGGAAAGGCCCCAGTTTACACTAGAACCAGAAGATGTGGGTGATAGCAATGAAGTTATATGTTTCAAGGTATCGGTTAAAAAGGGATTTTTAGGTCCTCATCTTATGAACCACTGCATTTATAACTCAGTTTCTCAAACCTTGGAATCCAGACTCTGAGGCATCTAGTAACCAGCATCTATCAGGGACAGTTTTTGAAATTGTTTTAATCTCTGATTTTACCATATCTGTGCCGATATTTCTCTGTTATGGCTATGTAACTAAAAATCTGCCAGGTGCAGTGGCTCATGCCTGTAGTCCTGGAGGGTCACAAGCTCAAGCCCAGTCTGGGCAACTTAGTAACTCATCAAGTTCAACTTAAAACTTAAAAACGATTTGGGTGTCTCCGCAACAGTAGGTCCTATCTCTGTAACTTTGTCTGCTTGGTATGAAAGCCCTGGGTTTGAACTCCAGGACCACCCCATACACAAATTCAAGTTGTTAGCTGTTAAATTCCTTTAAGCTTTAGTCTCTTCTTCTTCTTCATTTATTTCCCCTTCACCTTTGTATCCAGCTCCCCCACCAGCATCTTCAAAGGAATCTTTCCATCCTCTCCTCTTTCTCAAATCGCAACTTTCCCGAATCCCAGCAATACGGCTCAGCTTGCCCTCGGTGTTGGAATACTTTCAGTTCCTATTGTCTGGAAGATAGCGCATTTTTTAAAGTTGTTTTGTTAATCAAATGCCTCCATTTAAAAAGTTTCCTCAGCAGCGTGTTTCTTAATATGTGTCAACTTCTGTTTGGATCGATGGACGTGGGATGCGGTATTAATTATTCATCTTTGCAGAATGGAAATTAATTATTGTGCATGGGATTCTAAACACATATGGCACCAGTGCTGGCTGGACTGGCCCTCCTGCCAGGATTTCAGAGATTCGCATTCAGAGGTAATATGTTGTTTTGCAAAGCCAAGACCTCCTAAGGGTTCCAAGATAGAAGAATTGAAAAGCTGACATGTTTCTGTACATGGTCCAACTGCAGGGCCTCCTCAAGCACACCCCGACTTTCTTGCTATCTCTTCCCAAATGTGCACTGGGGAAGAGGAGCATTTGACTTGATCATTGTTGCTGCAGCCACCAGAAGCCTTCTAAGGTGCCTCCTCTCCCCTGAGTCTCTGCCTGCAGTGAGTGCTACAGAGGACCTCTTGCCCTGAACCTTTCCGAAGGAGCCACTGCTCCGTCCTTGGGGTGACCAGGAGCAGGATGTCCCTGCTGCAGTAAGTCCTATCTCTGTCACTTCATGTTTCTCATGACGATGGAGTTCTCTGTCTGCCCAATTCCCAGATACCACTTGAGAATCCTCTGTGGCTAACAATTCCACCTCGCCCCTCACCTGCCCTCTGCCTTTGGAAGACAAGAAGCTGATGAAACCGAGTTACATCCTTTCATTTCATGGAGAAGTTGCCCAAGAAGGTGTCTATCTCCTTTGAGGAAATGAAAAACAATGACAATTTCTGGTAAGTAAGAAGAGAGTGTGTACATTTTTATATAGAGAGAAGTTCTGGGAAACAGCATATATAGGAGACCTGAATGGAGACCTTTGTCATGGGAGAGACAGGCAAAACAGCCCCAGATTAGCTCTGAGTTCTTTTGTCCCTGTCCTCTGGCCACATCCTCCTCATGTTAGGTGGCAACACACAGCCTGGCAGAAAAATGGCAGCTCCAGAAACAGGTGCTGAATGAGTCGAGCCATGGATGAATGAATGAAGTTAAGATGTTGTGATTGCAAGTGACCAACGATAAAACTGATAAAATAGTCAAGGCCGGAAGGGACATCTGGACTCTGAGACTGAGAGCCAGTGCAGACTAGCTTGGGTTGGCAGGGCTGTGCGGTGTCACACAAGGTGGCCAGGGCCACCATTCTCTCCTCTCTGTGCCCCACACAAAGAACTCTAGTAGCTCTGAACACCACGTCTTCTCAAGCTTCTCAAGTCCCCACAGGGAAGAGAGTGTCTGTCCCCAAAAGTGGAAACAAGAGTCCCAGAGCTGAGGTTCCGAGGCTGTGGTCGGCAAGGTTTGGGGAAAAGTCCACACATAGACCCATCACCATGGCAGCGGTGAAAACTTCATGAACTGCACTGAAAGGACAGAGTAAGCATCACAGATGTGAAGTCAATTGTGGGTTTACAACTCTGCTCCAGGGCACCCCAAAAGTAAACACCAGAACAACATGAATATTTGAGTTTCGGGGCAGCTCCTCCACTTCACCTCACTCCACTGCCCTGTGTCCCCCACACTCTGGGCCCTTCCTCTTCCCCAGTCATCCCCAACTTCCAGCACTTCCAGGCATTTCCCTAAACATGCTCCATCTCAGCCCAGGAAGCCACCTTTCCTTCCAGTCATCTCAACATCCTGCCCATTTCTTCATGTTCTTCAAAATCTTTGTTTTCAGGAAAATGGGCTGTGCTCCTGAGACCCAGCATGTCACCCTGAGCTCAGGCTGCAGGTAAACTGCTTGAGCGCTCTGCTGATGCAAGCAAATCGCTGCCTCTCTCCACCCCTTGTTTTCCTCAAATAACACAAGACTTACCAGCACTGCCGAAGACCGAAGATCTCTGCACTTAGCGAGGTTTCCGAGCGTCAGCTGAGGACTGTTCTCCCTGTTTTCTGTCTAAAGCAGCATGGACGCTCACAGCCTTCAACCCTCTCTCTCTCTGGGTGACCCTGAGTGTCCACAGGTGAGGAAGGGGGGGCGGGTAACTGTCAAAAACAGTCAGTAACCACCATGGCAAGGCACACTACAATGAAGGAATAATAAGGAATTACCTTATTTTTTAAAGTATCATCAAGATTTTTACCCATTTTTCTAGCTGTTGGCTTAAGTTTTCCATCTATAGAAGAAAACTATTGGTTTTTCTCTGTAATCTCTTATAAGTAACTGAATGTCAATGTCAGTCAGAAAAAACAACATCACAGATCACTGGATTATTCATGGGGGGTGGGATGAGACCATCTACTGAGTACCTACTATGCACCATACGTCGGTGGTATTGACCATTGCAGCCCATGGCTGGTTCCTGCTGTTGGCCCAGCACCATGCTGGCCCCATGGACTCTCACTGACTCAGAGGAACTCTGTAGAGGGACAATCCACCTTCCTTCAGGCACAGAGAGAACAGCCACCCACTGAAGGTCACACATCTGTTTTTCCTATACATCCCACACTCGTGCTCTGAATTTCTTCCCTTCCTACCTCTCCTGAGGACCTGGACCACTGATATTCAAACCATACACACAGAGTGAGTTCCCATGCTCCACCAATCACCTGGAAAGCTTCAGGCCAAGTGCCCATGAGAGGCTAGTGTGCGAGCCACAGTTTGCCAGGCAGAAAAAGACCCACAGAAATTCCAAGGAAGAGAGGTATAGCTCAGACTGGCTCAAGAGATGATGTCCCTGAGCTTGAATCCTGATGCTGTCACTTCTCAGCTGTGAGATTTTCCTCTACCTGCACTGCAGTTTCCTGACGTATAAAATGGAAACAACAGTAATACTCACTCTGGGACTAGGGGAACTTTGCGGACAGGATAACCTGATACTTCAGAAACACTTATAACATTGTCTAACACATGCACATGAATAAGTAGGTAGCAAATAAAACTTTGACTCAGGTTCTGACCCTTATTCTGCAACCACAGAAAAAGATTGTGATGTCATCACAAAATCACATGCTGTGTCTTGGAACTCTGTCACCTCCAAGATCAACCAGAGGTAGAAGTCTTCATTTCTCACAGAATGTGATACCAAGGCTCCTCTGCCATTTCATTCATTCACATGCTCTCTTCCCTAGTTTGCTTTTATTTTTCTTAGTATATGAAATTTGGGGATACAATAGAGAAAAGTTTCATCTATAAAGAGAAAAAATATTATAGAAATTAGGGAGGAGTGATTATGAGAGCTTATCTTATTGTTTTAATATTAAAGTTGGACACAGAATTTCCTGGTGTCCATGGACAAAAGGGAAAATATGGACTTTGACGTCTCAAGTTACCAGATAAGTAGAAGCATAACAGCTTCCCAATACAGACAGAAAAGGGCAGACAATTGGAAAGAAATCATGTTAGGTCTTATTAGTGTAAAAGGACTAAATAGTGGGGCAGATAATGTGACTTTGCTGTAGCTTTTAGTGAATTGTTTTATTTTGGTATAACTGTGGATTTGCAGAAAGTGTGCAAAGATCAATCATGATTAGAGTGCCCATTCACCCACTCAATTCAGCCAGTTATTAGCATCCTATGCTACCATTGGATATCTGTCAAGATGAAGAAATCAACACCAACATAGTCCTGTTTACCAAACATATTTTATCTGGACTTCATCAGTTTTTCCAGTATTGTTCTCTTACTAACCAAGGGTTCCATGTTGGATTTGGTGAGCATGTCTAGCACATACAGGTGAATAAATAGGTAGCAAATAAAATTTCAACTCAGATTTTTGGGCTTCTCTGTTCTGTGACATCTCCTCAGTCTGTCCTTAGTTTTGATGACTTACCTTTCTTGATAAGTACTGGCCAGGTACCATGGATATGCCCCCAGTGCAGGTCTGTCTGATGTTTCTCTGCTGGCTGCTCTGGGGTGATGAACTTTGGAAATGCTACTACAGAAGGGAAAGGTCTTTGTCATCACATCCACTTGGGCTCATGCTATCCACACAACAAAATTTTATTACAAAAACAGAAAGATGTCATTCAATTTCTTCTTTTATTAAATGCAAATTTCTCTTAAAACAACTGAAATTCACTTTTATTTTATTTCTGTTTTATCAGAGACATCCCAATATTGAATATAATCAATCCTACAGTCAACTAATAATCTCTCCATCTTTTTCTTATTAAACCACAGCACCCTCATCCAATTTTTCTACCCTTGTTTTGGGGGCTTTGGTCTATTTGTTTTTAATAAATATAAAATGTATCTACTCCCTGTTTAATTAATTTCCAGCTGAGGTAGATCCACCATGAGGCCCCAGTATCCTACATCTTTGTGAATTTGGTCAGCCAGTATCTAACTTTCTCTTCAAGCCTGAGTTCTCTTCTCAAAATTATCCCCCAGTGTTCATGCAGGCAATGAAATTATTGAACAAGCAGAGCTGAAGACCAAATTCTAGGCTCAAAGATCTGGGGCTCCACGCTTTGTCCTGGGTCAAGTGATAGCAAAGGATCCCCTTCCACACCTCCTTTTCTCTGCCTGATTTCATTTCACGTGGCTTCCAAAAATGGCAAAATCAACCCAAGCCACCAGTAATGAGGGCTACAGGCAGAGCTGCATAATTATCAACACATGCCTGAAATTACATTTCTTCACATCAGTGTTTTGAGTGAATTTGTATCTGAGTCTCTAGTTTTGAAGAATTCCATTCATCCCACAAACATTTACTGCATAATCACTTTGGGTCAAATTGGCCTGCTTATTTTTTTCTTTAATATTTGTTCAACTTAGAAACATCTTAAGGAGGCAAGAGAGAGGGAGTTCCCCTCCTCCTGTGGGTCGTGGTCTCAGATGGACTGGGTGGAGCCCAGTGCTGTATGCCCCTCCCCGGGAAATCCCACAGCTGTCTTCCACTGTCTTGGCCTTGGGTTTGCAGGTTTGGAAACCACAGGGTAGGCGTGAACAGATGGCATCGGAAGTATTTTCCAGCTCTGGCATTCTAACTGGGAAGGGTTTGGGGAAGGAGAGAAAAAACACACACCCAGCAGGAGCAGTCAGCTGTGTCCTTCCTGTCATGTACCCCTAGCCACCCCTGAGTTAAGGCTGCTGGTAGAGGAGTCTGAGGCTGAAGATGCCAAGGTGTACTGGCAGTTCTCCTATCTTGGCTAGGATGGAGCCCAAGGTTAAATGTAACTTTACAGCTTCAGTGTTTGTAATATTCCTTCTCCAGAATAATCATTTTTCTCATTTAAACAAGCTCTTCTTTACTAGATTTTATTTAGTGGAAACTGCATTCACACATCGGGTAGCTGAGAGCCAGTTCTGCTAGGAAATTGCTAAAGGGTTGTCATCTGTGTCCTTCCAAGACTCTAACTGCCCCCTCAGTGGAGAAGCATAAACAATCCGAAAGCAGATGTTCTTTGCTTCAACAAGACTCCAACCACAGGCACCCAGGGCTGAAAACCCGTACCCAGAGTCGGTCCAGCAGTGGCCCTGATGCCAGGTCCCCTCTGGGGAGAGATGCAGAGTAGGAAGAGGAGTCCTGGATATAGAAGCCAATGATGGACTTATCTGATTATTAAACGTTGCAGGAGAAGAAGCAACACTATGCTATATCCAGCATTGGGTACAGCTGATTTGGACCCTCATTTTGACAGTCACTTTTCTGGCTGCAGAAGGGCTCCCCAGAGACATTCCAAAACCATGACCAGTTCAGATGAGGAAATACCAGGGATGGAGAGACAGGGAAAGGCAAGGAACTGGGTGAGATGTCCACAGTACAGTCTGGGTTGTTTTCCTTTACAAAAGCTCTTGGTGAGCAAAACTTCTCAAGGGTGATGCTGAATACACAGAAGATTAGTAAGAGCTGCACTACAGACTGCGAGATTCTGGAATTGGGCTCCGCATCTGGAGCCACTGACTCCATTGTCCTTCAATGCCCTGGAAGGTGGCCATATTTTCCTCAGGTTACCGATGCAGGAGCAGAAGCTTTCATAGTTTACCTGAGGTCACAGTGTTCTGCTTCATAGTGTGTGGACACACACAAACATTCACTCACACACACACACACACACACACACACACACACATTCCCATACACACTCACATACAGACAATCATAATAATTATAGGAACTTCCAAGATATATAAGATTAAAAGAGCACTGTCAAAATTCTTAGGGATGTGGTGTTCACCAAAGAGCAATGTATTTGGGAGGAAGGAGAAAGATGAAAAGCTTGACATTAAAAGATCTGAGATTCAAACAAACACAAATGAGTTTAAAAGAAAGACATTAATTGTGGATCATGTAAACACAAAAAGACAGTCTTCAAGTACAGGAAACAATATTTGTTCCTTACATTAACAAGTGATCCTGAATCAGTCGTCTTTCGTCTGGAATGGGGCTTGTGCACAGAAGAAGGGCCCGAAGGCCAGAGGGCTGTTAATTAGTGCCTGAATCTGACAAAACACATGCCTGTTGCTTCCACAAAAGGTGCCATGGCTGTTCTGCACAGAACATGGACTGATTTCAACATGGTGATCAGAGATGCTTCACATGGGCAGCTGGCCGGGGCCTGTGTATAGAAGGCCCTCAGTTTGGCTACACTCTCTTCAAATTCTCATGTCTTCAGCAAGAATCTCAGCATTTCCATTCTGCATGGTGTCCCCCATATTGTATGGCAGGTGGTATACCCACCACAACCCTTAGCCAAAGACTGGACAAGCCCTGTAGCTTCCCTCAAGACCCCACCATCTACTTCACAATTTGGACACGTGAACAAATAACACAAACCCCACGGTAAACCCTCTCCCCTTCATCTACGTCAACAGGCTGTACCCGTTCTACTTCTCTGATGTCCCCACCGCCCCTCCTGTGGCCACTGGCACAGATCTGACCCACCTCCTGGCAGGCTGGCCTTGTCTAGATTTCTAATCCAATCATCTCATTTCTAACTATATACAGTTAGGCCGACCAAGGGTGTGCTATGGCCCATCCTGGCCTGTGCCCTCTGCCCCTCACACATAAATGAGCCCTCTGCAATCCCCACCCATACTCCATCTCCCTCTTATCCCCTCTCTGTCTCATCTCCTAGATACACTTTGGGACCACTTTCTCGCACCCCTTCCCTGATGCCTACTGTCCAGTGGTCCCCCCATACCCCTGCACCAGCTCGGGGCATGGTCTGTCTTCCCCAGTAGATTCTGAGCTATAGCATAAGGCTGTACCATCTCTCCTTTGATGCTTGGTGCCTGGCCGAAGATGGACTGAGAAAGGAGCCCACCAGTCCTAGTAGATGAGGGGTGCGCACCAGGACTCTTCGGTGGCCCTGAGCCGCCCAGGCTGTGGCTTGCTCTGATACCCAGCTGAGCTCTGGTCTCTGCTGGGCTCTTCTTCCCAGAAGGTATCCCTGTGTACAGGCCATTCTGCACCTCCTGGCAGGGGACCGTGTCCCTGGAGACCCCGCCTTGGCGTCCGGCTCTCCACACATGTCCCCTGTTGAACTAACTTCCTTTGTTGTAGCTTTCTCAGCCTCACACAGGCTCTCAGCCCTGTTTTTGCCAACTGCTGGAGCTGGGACCTCCCCGTCTTCTGTGTAACCCGAAGTACACTTCGAAAGCTTCAGAAACGCCATTAATTACAATAATAGTGACACTTTGTACTTTTATAGCCTCTTTCATCAGAAGATCTCTGAGTACTTAAAAAATATTATCTCATTAATCCTCACAACACCCTCGTGAGACAGCTGGAAGGTAAAGCTCCCCCAGTTTATCAGGAAAGGGAAGGAGCAAGGCAGAGAGGTGCTGTTTAGAAAAGGGGCCAGGATCAGACCACAATGGGGAAGTGCTTGGGCCTGGCACCCACGCCAGCTGGCTCGTGCCCCTAGCCGAGCCAGGCACACACATGCTGCAAAACATGCCTGGGTCTCGTGAGTCTCGCTCACAGAGCCGGTGCTCAGCCAACAGTTGACACCTTTGAACGGTCACCTTATTTCTCAGCAAATCCTCTCAGCATCTGCTCCTGCCGGTGATCCAGAGAAGGACTGGGAACCTTTCTTCCCAAACGTCTCCAAGCGCTGGCAAAGGCTCCGAGAGGAAAGAGCATAATCGCATATGAATCCAGAGCCCCTTTCAACATGAGAAGCACAAAGCAAGCAGCTGAGAAAAAATACCAATTATGTCTTTTAAGGAGGAATCTGGACTTTGGTTCCACTGAGCCTGCGTTTACATTCCTGACTCCTAGCTGAGTGGGATTTGGAAGGATCTCCAACCCTCTCATTTTGCAGATGGAGAAGGGGAGTCTTAAGGATCCCAGGGGCCTCTATTTCCACTGAGTGGAGACCGAGGTCATAAGCATGGCCTTGACCCCATGTTCAGGGAACCCAATATCTCGACACAAGCCTCTGGGTACAAGTTTGAGGGTGTCAGAGAAAGTTCTGGTAAACTCCAGTTTTTCTTCCAGAGAGAACTGTGGGTGCCAAATGGGTGAGTGTGCAGATGGAGGTGCGGGGTAGAGGAAACAGTATCCAGACCCTCACGAGAGGATTCTGGATACAGCCATTAAGATGAGGCAGTCTCCACAGAACCAGCCCGGGAGCCTCTATGCCTACGTTATGTATAATAGATACCTGTCTGATATAATTAATTGTATTTTTCCTAAATTTAACATTGCCCGAAGGGAAAAATCATTTCGCTTGGTAAAACCCTCATGCCACACAGCTTCTCCGAGCCGGCCAGATTTAATTGCTGCGATAAAAACCACAAGAAAGACCAGGTTCCCACTCAATCTATAACCACATCTACTGAAGAATAGCTTTAATCACCTTTGAAAGGGCGACCACAAGATAATTAAAGGGGAAGGGCGCTCACTGGGAATTATCCAGAAATATCAAATCTCCGTTTATCACAGAGTCCGATTTAAAATGTCTTGGCATGACTCGTCCCCTCCCCCTTCCAGTTCTAAGCCAAGTCCTCATGGATGTCCCATCATCTGTGGTGGAAAGAGTTGGTCCACTTCACTAGTCTGTGTCCCACAGTGGCTTGAATAGCGACAGGACACCATTGTCCACTGAGAACGAGGTCTTCCTTCCTCTGCCGGCCTGCCTGCCTGTGTGAGCTTGGGCAGGTGGCTGGACCTCTCCGAAGCTCCTCCCAAACGCGAGGACCATGGGAATGGCAGCTGAATTCTCCACGCCTGAGCATTGCTCCCTGGGCAGAAGGCCCAGCCCTTCCTAGAAGTTAAACAACAATCAATGAAGGCCTGAAATCAAGGGCACGATGCCTTGAGTAGCCCTGGAGAGGTAGTGTCGACTTTCTGGCTTTCCGAGGCTGGGTTTATTTTCTCCTTCTATTGATGCTCTTCCACATGGCCCAGGGCAGGGATCTGTGGGGCGGGCGGGCGTCGAGAACCAGTGGAGTGGCATTCTTGGCAGCCTGTTTACCTCCTAGCACAGGGCTTTGTTCCAGCCCCGGATTCCCGGGCCTCCCTGTCTGGGGTGCCTGCCCAGGAAGTGAAAGTCGTCAGCTGCCCCTCATCTCCCTGCTCGGCTGCTGGTCCCCACAGGCTCAGCTGCAGCCTCGACTCCTGGGGGCAGATTGCCCAGCTGGGAGGAGAAGGGGCAATGAGGAGGGGCTGACTGCATGAACAGCATGTTGTCAGCTCTGCATCTACAGAAGCCCGGATGTCACCCAGGTCCTCCCACAGCCACCACACAGAGGAAAGCTCGGTTTACTTGCCCTAGATGCCCAGCCGGGATTTGGAGAGTCCCAATCTGGACCAGTGGGCCCTTTGTGTGGCAGACTATGCTTCCATCCACCTTTGGCTGTCCTCACTTCTGTCCCTCTCCCAGCCTCCAGACACAGGCACGAAGTCCTCTGAGCTCCACTCTTTAAAAAAGTGCAGGGAGACACCAGAACTGTGATTGTGTTCTGTGTGGCAGAGGGACTCTATAGAAGAGGACAAGATAAGGATCTGGAGGTGGAGGTGACCCTGGGAGACTTCCAACCCTCACGAGTGTCCTCCTCAGAGGGACAGTCAGACACACAAAGAGCAAGCAGATGGAGAGAGGTAGGCCAGGACCACAAGCCCATGAGTATGGGCAGCGCCAAGTGGGCAGATGCAAGAAGATATATTGTCCTTCAAAGCCCCTGGACAGACTCTGGGTTAGTATATTTAGAAAGACTGAAGTCATGGAGTCCATGTTAGCTACATCAGAAAAAAACTACAAATGTGTCCGTTCCAAGGCTGGGAGTGACGCTCGAGTGCTGCATCCTGGAGCTCTTGGCCTTTAGTAAATGATCTCCTGCCAGGGTGCAGCTGAAGATCCTTTGGGAGTGGGTGTGTGGCACCCCAGCCACGGCGCTGAAGCACTGACACATGGGCTCCCTGTGACCGCAGTGTACCATCAGAGCTGGCATTGTGTGACATCATGGTGGTTCACAAAATACTTCCCTCAGGGTGCCCGAGAGGAGGCTGAGACTCTACCCATTGTATTCACACTTGATTCTAGAAGCGTTTGTGAACATGGCTGCACCAGTCAGTCCTCATGTCAGACAAGCAAGAATTTTTCCGAGAATCCTTAAAACTTTCAGTGTCAGAAACTTTCAGTGGACAGAACTGGACTCTGTGCCCTTCCCCCATCTCCAAGGGAGGCTGGCCTGACACTCCACTTTTCAGACTCAGTCTCCAGGAAGAGGAGGGGTCTTTGGGCTGGGCTAGTAGGTACACAGGTGTGGCAATCACCACTCTCCCCTCAATGCAAAGCAGCTCAACTTCCGGTCTCTGACCCGTGCACCTTTGCTGCAGAGAGGGGAAGGTGAACACAGGCCCCACCCAGCCCTCACCACCATTTCTGGGGATGATAGGTCTCAGGCCCTGCCTTGCAAGTAAGGCAGCATCCAGGGCCTCTGTGCTGTCTCCAGGGCTCCGGCCAGTCTCAGAACTTCTCAGTAAGGAACTCTGCCTTGGTTTCCTCAGTTTCTCGATTCTTCCATCTCCAAAGTATCTCCTGGATCACAGTCCAAACAGTCCACTGACCTGCTTGTCTCAAGGGGCACTACGGAAGACTCCAAGTTAAGACCATCAGGATGAGCATTCTTCGTCTTCTGCCCAGGCCCGTCCTGGTTAGTGGAGAGGGTCAGGGCCAAGGCACAGGTGGCCTGTCTGAAGGAACTCCTCCACACAGCAGGACTCTCCTCACTAAGTCCCTAAAGGCTCCCACTCTCTCCATGTGGCTGCACATGTACTGATTTATCAAATGACTTCTGCAGGTCAGCTGGACCAGACTCTGGCTATGTGCTGGGTTTCTGGAGAATGTATCTCACACCTTCTCTCCCTCTAAGGAGCAGCCAAAATCAAATGGGGGATGGGAAGACTAGAAAGGAAGGGATAAAGGTTGCTGCACAGGGTCCCACCTGGGAGAGAAGCTGCAAAGCCACCCCGAGCACAGTAAAAATGAGTAAGGACAGAGAGAATCCACATGGAGCCTGGTGAGCAGTGAGACAGGCGGGGCAGCCAGGGTGGGAAGAATGAAGAGCAGAAGAAGTGACCTGTGCACAGACACGGCTACCCCCGAGGGCGGCCACACCTCCAGCCTCACAGAGTCAGGTGCATACAACCAGCACTCTCAGCCTTACAGTCATTTGCAGAGTGTGGCTGACAGGCAAGAGAGATTGGCTACAAAATGTCCTTCCTGCTTCCCACTGGAAGGACAGCTTCAAGTGATAGGAGACCATCAGGACGGAAGACCGTGGGGATACAGGGCACATGGACATCAGATGTGATGTCCAAGCTCAGAACAGAAGCCCACGTCCTGTCTGAGGGACTCTAACACACTCTTCTCAAGAGGGGAAACAAAGGGACAGAAGACAAAGCATTTGTGTTCATCACACTCCACCATCCCAGCCAAACAGCCATGTAAAAACTACTCAGAAAAGCAGAAGAATATTGGAGCTCAAGGTTGTAGAAGTTTCAGTTATAACCATGTGGCTTTATTGCTCTCAGGCCTGAAGTGAGCCAGAAACACGATGGCAGAAGAACATGGCAGAGAAAGGTTGCTCCCTCATGGCAGCCCAGAAGCTGGGAAGGAGCCAGAGAGAAAGGAGCCTGAGCACAGATGCAGCCCTCAAGGCTGTGTCTAGCCTTGCCCACACCTCCAAGGTCAGCCCCATTTTGCTTCCTGCATCTCCCAATTGCACATCAAGCTAGCAATGGATTGCTTTATTGGAGGTTAGTCCTTGGCATCTAGTCACCTTCCAAAGGCCCCATCTCTGAACACAGGAGCTTTCTTGGGAACACCTCAGATTAAACCACAGCGGAAGCTTTTCTCATGACACATCTGACTTCCACTCCTGGCAAAACTCTATACTTATGGAAAATAATTTTATCTTCTTGTCAGGTGCTTCCAATTCCACTGCAAAGCAGAAATAAGATGCAAGACTTGCATCTAATTGTTAATTCTTATACCTTATTTTTGAAAATTAAAAAGTGCAATCAATTTCTTAAGTGTATTTGCTTTAACCTAAAATATCTAAATATCGTCATTTCAACCAAACATATCAGAAAAATTGTCACTTCAACATATGATCAGTGCTCAAATCATGCATCACTGATGAGATGCTGCTCTTATCTGTCTATGAGGCCTTCCCAGCTGAGTGCTGGGCCTGGAACACCCACATTACGGGTGTTCACAGCTGCCTGTCATTGTGGCTGCCACCTTGGGCAGCATAGCTTTCAGATGGCTCTGGTGGTGAGGCATGACATGGCTTTCAGTCGTTGTCTCCCTTTAACGTAACTTCATTAGCTTTTGCCAACATCCAGCAGGCCATCTTGACCTCTAGATTGAGTTGGAGAGAAGAGGCTAATGATTTAGTGTGGAGAAAACAAACTACAGCCCACCCAGCCATTTCCTATACAACACCAGAGCTGTGAATGGTCTTCCATTTTATAAAAAGGGATATAAATAAATAACCAGCAGCAACTGCCCATGCATGGCCTGCAAAACCTAAAGTTCATCATCTGGCCCTGTATAGATATTTGTCACCAAGTTCTGATTTAGTTATCTATACTATGATAGTAGGGCTCATAGCACTTACATTGAACCTTTTACCCAAAATCTCTACAGGTTTTACTATTAATTCAATGCTTCTATCTACATCTCAGTACTATCCTATCCTCTCTGCCTGGCTTTCCCATCCTTGCTTTCTTGAGTTCCTCGTGGAATTCAACCCTCGGTCCCTTGGTTGCTGACAAATTTTTTCCAGAAAGTCGCACGCTGAGTTCCCTGAGATGCTACTGTCTGGTTGACATTTCATCATGAATGGCCACATCACGATTATCGCACTGTGTTGTGTCCATTGTTAAGTTATTTGGGCTGTTCTGTTTCCTGAGCAAATCCAGACTTGGTACCTGCCTTCTGGGGGTGAAAGTCCCTTCTCCTGGAGCTCTGCCTCTCTGCCTCCATCCTGAGGCATCACTAATGGCGCAAATGTTCTTACTTTTACCTTCTGTTCATCTTTTGCTTTCTCAATTTTGATACCATTTCTTCCTAAGGTTTCCAGGACTCAGTTGTCAAATCCATTTAATATTTCAGGACATCTGTCTATTGCACTTGTAACTACAATCTGTCTGTACAGGACTTAACCCCAGGTCTCCTACCCCTAGTGAGTACCTTGTAGTCCTGCTCCCGGTCTTCCACACAACACAGTACTGATGGGAAAATCAAATTCAATTCAGATGTCTGAATAACTCCCCTCTTTTTTGACATCCAATAAATTAAACAAGATATGTCTTGGTGTCAAATGTTCTTTATCAACTTTTTATAAGACAACATGATCTTCTAATATGAATGAACTTCTTCATTCTTTTCTTGGAAAACTTTCCTCTCGTGGCATCTATGAACAGTTGGCTGATTATACAAAGTATTCTATTAGTTTGTCTTCAGTGGCTATTACCTTTCCTCTGACTGGTTTCCTCTCTTTGCCTGTTGCTCTGCATTTGTTTAGAGTATTTTCAACATTTCCCCAGTGTCAATAACTCAGTATCTGAACTATGTTGTTCTGTTCTTTTGTTTGTAGTTTATTGATTGATTCTGACATAGTGTTGTTTTGGTCTTAAAGTTATTTGCTTTCTCTTTCATTCTTTCCATTCTCTCTTTCATTTTTTCTTCCTTTCTTTTTTTTTATAATACTAGGGATTGAACCCAGGGCCTTGATATTAAGCTAATCCCCAGTGCATTTTTTAAATTTTTTGTTTCAAAACAGTCTTGCTAATTGCTAAACTGCCCATCTTAGTCTCCAATCTCTGGGCCTCCTACTCCAGAGTGCTGGATCAGAGGCATGCCTCCATCCACCCAGCTTAGGTTGTTTTCTTAACCCTATCACGTCATATTCTTCTCACCTATGGTTTTCTTGACACACCATTAAGGTCCTGTTTTCCTAAAGGTGTGGTATGATGTCCTCATGCAGCATGAAACACTTACTGAGGATTTTCTTCTATTCCTGGAGTCCTGTCTCCTTTACAACTGTGCTCGTCATCTGTATGTTATATATAACATTCTCTAACTTTTTAATACTTCGCTTACAATAGGCTACATTCATATAATAGTCAAATTATTCCTTCCCATCTCCTGTGTCCTAAACCAGAGCATCTCTGCACAGACTCTCTCTCACCTCTGATGGAGACCTTGGAGTGAACACAGGAGTGCTCCCATGCTCTGAGATCCGGCAGATGCATGTGGATGATTGCTCCTTCTTGCAGCAGCCATGCTGCATTTTGATGCCAAAACTGGACACCAGGGGCAAACAAATTTCCCTCCCCAGAAAGAGCTTGGGAAACAGGATTTGTGGCTCCAGTTGCATCGCATAGGCATCCTGACTGGGGGAGAAGGGTCAGGCTTAAGGAAAATGCAGGGAATTTTTCTGACTCTTCTCAAAGATATTCATTCACCCTCCCATTCTTCTTATCTCAAACTGAGGAAAGGGGGCTATTAGCAAACAAAACTCTGAGAACTGGTCAGCTCCCTTCGCTGCTCAGTCCTATTTTCTCAGCGGTGCTTATTCTACAGTACCCTCCCTCTACTACCTGCCAAATTCTAGCTGTCTTCTGACACTCAGATTGAAAGACACTCTTACAGGAAATCCATGCAAACTTTGCTATGATGGATGCGTGGAAGCCACGCCCTCCGTGTGACGTCCGACTTCCAGCTGGACCAGACCCGACTGGTGCAGGGCGTGATTTACACAGTCACCTGGGTGACCGCGCTAACGTGGGCTGCACAGTTTGTACTTTCTGGAAATGCTGTAGATATCAGAGCACCCTCACCCTCACCACCACCCCATCTCGCCCCCGAGAAGCCTCGGGCAGTGGTCATAGGGGTCATGTCACACAGGAGGACAGTGAACATCCATCCCAAGGCCACGTGTGTCTGCTTCTCCCATAGTTCCTGGTCGCTCCTCGGACTGCCCATGGCCTGCCGTGGCCTGCCGGAGGGCAGGCAGGACAGCCTACTGGCTGTGCAGGTTGTTGACCCCACAAGTGCATCTGAATCACAGGGTGAATAGGGAGAGAAACAGCCGTGCTTCTCTTACCGAGCTAGCCCAAAGCCCTTACTGCTTAGGAAGCGCCCTTTCCCAGCTCACATGCGGCTGGTGGCTGGCTAGAGCTGCCTCCTGAGAGACCTGCACACAGTAGGGCCTCAATGAACCATTTACTGAATCCATATGTGCCCTGACAAAGCTTGTTTGCATAAACTACTTAATCTAGTTTCCACTTAACAATTCAAAAAAAAAAAAGACAAACTTCCAAGAATTTAGCTTTTCTAATGGTAGAATTGGACTGGAGTGATCCATGTGGAATCCAGGTCCATGGTAGGGTTGGCGAGGAAAAGTGTGGTCTTACTTGGCATCAAGTGAAGTTTATGAAAAAACAAGCACTGTTTGCTTTTATGTCAATCCTATATCCCCCCATTGAGCCCCAGATGTTGGCTGTGCTCTATGTCAGGTTTTTAGGGACCTGCCTTTTCGTTAGATAGTATTCAGCAGCGCCATTCCCCACGTTTATTCACAGCATGTAAAGACTCACCTGGAAGATAACTTCCAGAACTGCTTCTGCAAGGAGCAAGAAGGATGGGATAAATGTGTTTGGAATGAAGGGAAGGATTCTGAGGGGCATGAGTGGCAATGCACGTTTTACTGTAATAGATGACTTGCAATTTAAACATTAACCACATGTTTGCATCTCATCTTTTAGTCAAGGATGATGGCCCAAGGGCAGCCACTGATGGGCTACCATGCAGGTAGAGCTGACCTGGGGAAGATGGTGTCTTCCTGGGCCTGCACTGGCTTCCGATCCTGTTCCCTCATGCAAAAGGAAAAGGGGGAAAGGAAAGGAGAGGCAAGAGGGAGAACAAGAGGAGGAATAAAAAGGCATTGTTCCTGGTCCTGTTGGGTGCCTCTCACGCCTGACAAAGAATGAATTAGGGAGAGATCAGAGCATGCGAGACCAAAACAGTCATTAACTGCCACTCCCCCCAAACACGCTGCTGCCAGAGGCGGCCCAGACAGTCCAGCGAGGAGACAAAAGAGGCAGCAGAAAGGCCTCTGAGCAGCCCGGTTATTAAGAGCTCTAGACGAGGAGAGAGAGTGTGTTTGTAGCTTAACTCAAACATTCGTGCTGAAATGTAAAAAACAATTATGACGTTCAATTATTCCATTAAGTGAAATTAACCATTCTTCTTGTCCTCTGAAAAGACCAGAAGAAAGCACAGATCTGAATAATTAGGTCAGTGAAGAAACGTGGAGAAAGGAAGTCTAGACTTTTATTTTCATTTGAAAGTAGGAGGAGGGGTTTGCACCAGGCTCTGAGTGTGTGTGTGTGTGTGTGTGTGTGTGTGTGTGTGTGTGTGTGTGTGTGTGTGTGTGTGTCCGCTTGTTCTTTGAATTCCCGGGGTGGTCATATCCAAGGCGCTGCCCTGGCAGGTATGGCCAAGTCCGGATCAAGGAGTGGCATTCCCACTTTGATGTTGAATGTCACGCTCTGCTGCTTGACGATCTTTTTGGCTGCCTAGAAGTCTGTTGTCCTGGGAGACCAGGTAAACCTGGCCAGGAAAGAGGCAGACCCTGCTTCCCAGTCCCTCCTGGCACCCCCTGCTGAGGACAAATTTGGAGGCGGAGACTCTCTGCTTGCCTCTCAGCTCCCAACAGGGCTGCAGCCCTCTGTAATCACATACCCAGCCTGTCTCACCTGGTGCTGGGCCCACAGGTGATGCAGAAGGAGGTAACCACATGCTCAGGTGCTGTCCCGCCCAGGATCACCTGGGTCTCCCGTGCTCCTGAGTGTGTTTAGGACCCAAGATCCTCAAGAGTGAGTTGAGGACAGGTACAGAGGAGTATCAGCATAGTAGGCAGCTGGCCGGGAAGACGGGTCATTAGCGCTCCCAGCCAGCGCCCAACTCCCAGGTCACGACTTGTCCAGAGAGTTCTCACTTCCTTTCTCAGACTGTGATTCAGCACCTGAAAATACTAAGTAACGAAACCACCCGGGTCGGTTTGTGTTTTCTGCTGTGTTCATTTTTGTCTTTAACTCATGAGTTGCACTGTGCATTTCTCCAGAGACACCTGGCACATCCACGCAGCTAGGTTGTTGGGAGGACTTCTGAAGTGTGGTCTCAAGCTTAGTCCTTGACACTCACAGAAGTATGCAGTGCTACACTGTGTCCTGGTCAGTCCTCTAAATAACTTCTTTAAAAAAAAAAACTCTTAAATTGTAAAATATCTATAAGATTTGCCATCTTGCACATTGTAAGTGCTTGGGTTGGTGGCATTATGTACTTTGACCCCCCCCCATCGCTCTTCAGGATCCTTTCCACCTTCTCAAAGGAAACTCTACTATTATTAAACCATAAGTCTCTCTTTTTCTCCTTTTTCGAGCCTGGGGAAGCCACCATCCTACTTCTGGTCTCTATGAATGTGATTACTCTGGGAATTTTTTGTAAATGGATTCATATAGAGTTTGCCTTTATGTTGCTGGTTTTTTCCCATCATCGTAATGTTTTCAAGACTCATCCATGATTTCTGACATATGTATACATTTGACATATTTCTGTTTATTGATGGATCTCCATGCTAGTCTCCATAATGGCTACACTAACTTCCCTTCATACCAACACTGTCTGAGTTCCTCCTGCATCTTTGTCATCACTCTTAGTTTCTGCTTTTTTGATAATAGCTATTCTGGATTTGTCTCAATTCAAACCTCTTACTATAGTGCCAATTTCCACTGTTGCAATAGCTCATGATGTTGAGCACAACTCCATGAATTTCTTGATGACTTGTATTTCTCCTTTTGAGAAATATCCATTCAAATACTTTTTAACTGTATTATCAAAGTTTTTATGGTTACGTTTTCCACATTCCTTATATAGTTGTTATACTAATCCCTCATTAGAAGAGTACGTTGGAAATACTCTCTTCCATTCTTTGTGCCATCTCTTCATTCTTCATTGTTCCCTTGCAGCACCAGAGCCTCCTAGTTTGACAGAATCCCATTTGTCCATCCTTGTTTTTGTTTCTTGTTCTTTTGGAGTCTTAGCCAAAAATGGTATTAGCTATGCCAATGCCTTGGAGCTGTTACTCTGTGTTTTCTTTTAGTAATTTCATAGATTTGGGACTTGCATTTAGGATTTTGATCCCTTTGGAATTGACTTTTTATGTAGATATCTGTTTTCTGCAGAACCATTCATTGAAGAGGTCATCCAATGTACGTTTTTTTATATCTTTGTTGAAAATAAGTTCACAAAGAGTTTCCAATGGAGGTAAACTATTTCACTTCTTTAAAATTTACTTTTTTTGATAAGAAAAGTGGAAAAACATATCCTGCCCACGATGGAATGCTGGTTGTAGGGATCAGAGGAGCAGGCAGGAGGGGTGTGCAACTCCCATGGCTGAGTCACCCTGTATGTAAATGGTGTCTGTGGGTGGGGTCGGTGAATGAGCAGAGCTCATCTTCCACGGAGGAGGACGAGGAACAGGGCCTCAGCGACAGGTCCTGGGGTTGGGCTCGCCACCATTTCCGCAGTACCATGTGAGGTCACATTCTCAAGGTCCCTTTCTCCATGGAAAGTAGGATTCATGGGTTGTTGGGACCAGATGTTGGCTCTCTCTGGTTATTATTCAATCCAAGACACACTTCATAGGAAATCCAGACGGACATGTAAGCACCAGTTGTACTCAATCAGTGAACCACCAAAACATCACAAGTTATTGAAAGTGGCAAGATTTTCTTCTTTTTGAAGGCTAAATAATATTCTACTGCATATGTAGTATACATAGACACATACATGGAATGATCCCAAGACAAATGGGGAAGACCAGTGAGGATCTTCAAATAGCCCCTCTCCTGCCTCTGCCCCACCTTCCATTCAATTCTGACCTCTCTGATGTGCCATTTTCTCTGATCTCGTCTCTGCTCTAACTCGCTCTCCATCCTTAGAACCGAGTCTTTCTTCACCTCTGCCCCCCGGGAGCCAGGTGCTAAGTACCTATTCATGGGCGCTGTTCTTTCAGGGTCACCGTGGCCAGCACAACCAGGGTGACCAGAAGTCTGTGTCCCTGTGGCTCTCAAGACAGACAGCATGCAGGTTCTGAAAATGAGTCCTCCTCCTTCCATCGTTGGACAAAGAAGCCAAGAGGGAGAGGGAGGGGCTTTCAAAAGCAAAAGATCAGAACCCAAAGCTCAGATGCAGGACATGCAGGAACCGCCCTGCCTGATGAGGAGGCAGAACTTGAGATCTTCCGAGTCGCACTGAACAATAAACACTTGAAGCAGAGACCTGGGGGTTCAGGCCTGGATGGCACCTCAGGATACTCCTCACCTGTGGGCAGCCAGGGGGATGCTGACTGGCTCATGCCGACAGGTGGCCTCTGACAATCAATGGTGGGCAGAGAGCTCACTCAAGCTTAGAAGGTCCTAGACATAGTACAGAAGCCCAGCAAGCTGGTCACAGAAGATGGAGATGTTTCCACTATTATCCTGAAAACAGTGTTCAAGGAGAGGCCAGAAGCAGGTGGAAAAGTTCCAGTGAGACTTGATTCGAGAAGGCCTGTGCTTTCTGGAGACAGCTCAAGCTAAGCCAAGACAAGTAAGAGAACATATAGCCCCCAGAGGTGCCTGGCCCCTCTACACCCCAGCAAACAAAAGCCAGCCTGAAAGCCAAGTCCACGAGTCAGCAGTTGCTGGCTAGAGATTTCGCAGTAATCGAATTATTCCTGATCCATTGTCAGATACGTAAACTGAAGCTCCAAGAAGCTGAATGGCCCAAGGAAAGTTTTCTGGGACAGAAGAACTTGTGTTCTCATCCCCACACCCCACCTGCCCACTGGCTGACATGTAGCACTTAGTTCATTTGACTCAACAAGAATGTAGAGAGTCTATGGAGGGAGGACACCTGGCTAATCAGAAAAAGAGCCAGGGGAAGAAGTGGGATTCCACAATGGCTTTGGGATGCCACATGAACCAGCAGTGGCTGGACCAAGGATCAGGAAGAGGCTGAGCCTGAAGACTAACACCTAGGAGACCGGTTGTCCACCAGTAAATTTCTTAGGAGTATTTTGGTTTTTTCTGTAGCCAGTAGATGAGGGCCAGTGCTTGCAAATTAAGACGAGCCCTACATTCAGATGTGAGGTCTTCCCTATGTGCCAACTGAGACCTATGTAGAAGAGCAATAAGATCCTTCTACCTTGGGCTCTGGAGGCTTCCTCCTCCCCAGGGGTCAGGGAATTGTGAGCATCCTGGCTTTGTGGTAAACCATGGTACCCAGAGCCTCCAGCTGTTTCCAACCAAACCAGCACTCTGGGGTAGGGCCATCTCTCACGTTCCAGAAATCCCCAAGCTAAGCCCTGGGAACCTCAATGTCCACTTCTGATCCTGGCTTTCCCAAAGGCAAGGAGGCAGCTTTTGGCCAACAGAGTTGGACTGGCTCGACTCTGTCCACTGCCCAGGCCCTAGGTCTATTGGGCCATGTCACAAATGTGACCACAGGAAAAGGCAGGGTGAGGTGAGGCCCAGCAAAGCCATCCCAGTTTGGCCAGAGGGGCTTTCTGCAGGTAACCTTGGAATGAAGAAATAAGACATTTTCCTTGAGGCGAGGAAGCATGTCCAGCTCCTTATATATGCACACATGCTCACTCATGCTCCCACAAACACACACTCGCCATGTACACACTGGCTTACATATATCTATGCCATGCACGCTTGTGCACTGTTCCACAAACACTTACACACTGTATGAGTTTCTCATCACTGCTGCAACAAAACTAGTAATGTAAAGCCATATGAGCACCTCAGCCCACAAGGTTGAAATCTAGGGCTGTGAGAGCAGCATCCCTCCTGAAGTCTATGGCAGAGTCTTCTGCACAGCCCCTCTCGTCTTACCAACCAGCCTTTTCTGGTAGGAAAATTTGTTTCCTGTCACTACACTGTCACCTTCTCTCCAGTTGCCCTGTTCTCACCTTGGGACTTTTGTGAGGATGGGGCCCACCAGGAGTCTCTTTGGTTTAAAGTCCCCTATTTAGAAGCCTGAATTGCACCTGTAGTCTTAATTCACATTTGCACACAGCATACAACATAGTCATGGCTCTAACGACTAGGAGCTGGACATTGGGAAAAGGCCACTGTTCTTACACACACACACACACACACACACACACACACACACATACACACACACACACACCTCACTCACGCTCATGCAGTTTTGAAAAGTTAACAGTAAGAACTTGGAAGAGTTTACTGTAGGTTTTGCTGAGCCCAAAGCATTTGGCAGTAAATGATGATTCCTGACCCCCCCCACCCCTCCATCTCTTTCGGGGGACCCAGATGGAAGCAAGCAGGAAAACCTGCCTTTGTCACCTGTACTCCTGGGCTCCCTCAGGTCTGGTTCCTCCTGGGGCCACACTGCTGTTATGGAACTGGGGTCACGGGAGAGCTGAGGAACCCACAAAACCCATCCAACAGAAGAGGTAAGGTGGACCTGGCAAGGACCCAGCTCCACCCAGCCCATCCCACGTGAAGGCAGGCTACACACACACACACACACACACACACACACACACACACACACGTGGGTTTCCAGCCCTGGGCAGCCTGGTGCCTGGATCGCTGTGTGTGTGACATCTCACTAGGACCAATGGGCTCTGAGCATTCAGATTTCCAGAGCTCTGCAGGTAAGCTGAGTGGACACACAAAATGGGGTCTAACTTGACAAATGGGCCTATCATCCAGGCTAAAAATAAAGATGGCCTGGATGCATCCAGCACTGCACATGAACCTTGAAATCACTATGCTAAACGAAAAAAGCTCAAGGGCTGGAGATTTAGCTTAATGGCATTGCACCTGTCTGCCAAGTGAAGACCCTGAGTTCTATCCTTGGTACCACAAAACAAAAAAGACTTGATGTAGAAGGCCAGAATGTCTGTATGACAAAGTAGCCCCAAGCTGCTACAGGAGGGAAGAGCAGGGATCCCCTGATAAGAGTGTGTGGCTTCCATTAGGGAACAAGAAGCATCCAGAAATGGATAATAGTGAAGCCTTCAGAACACTATGAATGTACTTAATGCCACTAAATTCCATACCTAAAAACAGCCAGAGTGGTCCCTTTCTGCCACAAACATTTTATCAGCTCAGAGATGCCCCATGACCTCCCTAGTCCACACCTGCCGGGTTGTTCCTTCTTCCAGGCACCACATCTGGGCACCACTCCTTCCCTGCCCAGCAGAGCCCTCTCACCTCACCTATGCCGCATGTTCCAGGGATCCCTCCAGGCCCTAAGGCAGCAGAATCCCTGTGCTCCAGCACTGCCCATTCCCCTCCCCTCCTTTCACTCCTACATCAGTCCACAGGGAGCCAGTGCTCCCTGAGTGCCTTCAGAAGGTCAGCCCATGCTCCGCAGCACCCCAAGGCTTTATGTACCTGAGTGAGTACACAGATGGCAGAAGAGGCCCCAGGGGCTGGAGGCCACCTCCTCTAAGCAGGGCCAGCTCTGGAGAAGGAGTTCTGCTGTTATCCTCAACAGACAGAGGAGCAGGTGACATTCAGAGAAGTTCTGAGGTCACCTGCCAGCACTGCAGGTGCCTTTGGATGGACAAAAGGCAGGTATGTGCCTACAAAGTGGCTGTGTTTCACTTTCCAGATTCAATGTCAAGTTTAGAGTCACCCTATGAGCCACGTCATCTGTATTGGGCTCCACCAGAAACTGCCTCTGTCTTTATACTCTTCAAAATGATGGCCACACAGACGGAAGTTACAGCACTGTCATCCCACCCTTTGGGCAAGTCAACCTCTCAGGGACTCAGTTTCCCCAACTGTAAAACAGGGATAACAAAGAAAAAAGGACAGCACATGTATGGAGCCCTTGGAACATGGGAAACCGGAAGTAAAAGGTCTGCTTACTAAAAATGCGGTGCTCAGGGGCCCCTGGGGGCTCCTGAGAAGAGCAGGCTGGCCACACATTCCCATGAGACTGAGGAGGAGAGAGCTTCCGGTAGGGGTACCAGGAATGCAGGGGTGGAGCAGAAAGGCCAGAGAGCCTGGCAGACTCCAGAGCCAGGGGGCTGTGCCGTGGCCGGCCCTGGCACACAGTGCATGGGTGGGCCGCTCCCACTTAGAAGGCCTGGGACAGGAAGGCCCGACTTCCCCACAGCTGGAGACACTTGGCGGGTGGGAATTTGAGCCCTTGGCGGATGGGTGATCTCGCCAGCCCTGACCGCCTGGCTTGTGCCTCTGCAGCCCCAGCCACCAGCTCCCGGTGTTTCTCTGCTGCCCAAATGAGCACATGAGAAAGAACCAGAGATAGAAATCACAGTTCGTTCACACTAATTATTTCCCTGGAAATGAAGATTAAAATTGAACTTGTTACTCGCAGGGAAAAGAGTAAACACACAGGCACCACCTCCCAGGAACATGAGATGCAACAACCCTTCGGCTGTTTCCAGAGGATCTGACTGAAGACATCTCATGCTGACCACAGAGAGGCCAGGCGACAAGGGGCTGAGACTGGAGACCCACAGCAACAAGAAGAGCGAGGCCCAGAGGTCCTGTGCCTGGCCCTGCCGCATCTCTGCTTGCTGCTCCTTCGGTGTGTGTGGAGCTGGCAGCCTGGGCGGGCTTCCTGGAGGACAGGCACCGGAAGCCAGGGAGCAGACAAGAAGAGGGGGGCATTGCTGCAGAGGGCCAGAGGCACTCCCATCTGCTAACAGCAAAGGTGGAAGAGTACAAGGTGATGTGTGTGCCTGTGTGCACATATATGTGTGTGCATGTGTAGCATGTGCACATGTGTGATGTGTATGGTAAGAAGCAGGAAGGGCATGTCACATGGTGACCTTTGGAACCCACAAACAGGCTGCACCATTACCATGAGGAACCTCATGGCAGAGCCACCTGCCAGGTATCCGCCCCACTCCAGAGGAGCACTTACCTACTGGGGTTAAAATACACTCCCAGAGTGGAGGAAGCACCATGTGAGAATGTGGCTTCTCGAGTCCACAGCTCACAATTTCCTCCCCCGGCTCAGGAGTAAAGGAAATGTCCTACCCCATTCCAGAAGTGGTGTCTGGGCTGGACAGGTCTGCTGGATGCCACCCATGACCGCAGATTGAGCCTTGGCTGCTGGAGCTGCTCACCTGGGGAAGACAGCACCAGGGTTCAGAGGCCAGGAGGGGAAGAGAGGCTGGCACCCTCTCTCGAGTCAGCATCCACTCGTCCTCTGTACTCGAGTATCAGGTCCCTACCACAGCCATGCCACACCCCAGCTTCAGGCCTCTGTGCCCAGGTCCTATATTCCCCCTGACTGCCTAGGTGCCCTGGTGCTACAGAGCGGCTCCTATACTTCAAGTTCAGATCCTTGCCCAGCTTTGCCTCTCTCCCATCTCCCACAGAGCCCAAATGAGTCTGTCCACAGGGCTGAGGTCACTCCTGGACAGTGCTGGGCTGTCCCTGGGATCTAAGATGAAAGGTGAGAGGTCTGGCATGGCCCTTCCCCTTGATGTGAGCTCCCAGGAGTATATCCAGGTAGACTAGGCTACTTCAGGCTCAAGAGCCAGGTAACAGTTGAAGGAGCCCAGGCTCTGGGGTCATAGAGCCCCCCAAGGACCAGCCCCCCCCAACCTCTCAGCCTTGGCCACTTGGCCCACCCAGAACTTCACTGGCCTTGCAAAGGGCTCCAGCGTGGGAAAGCAGACATGGCTGCCTGGTATACTGCGCACACCTTGGAGACATCGGTCCTGGGAAGAGCTCCTGTCTCCAGAGCCCTTGGGTAGCAGGCAGGGCCCTTCGGTGGAATGAGCACATGAGGCGACCATCTGATGGCTGCACATTAGGGTTCAGCCTGTGACACTGAGATGACCGTGGTCTTCATGACTTCTGCCATCCTCATCAGTGGAGTCCCTCTGGACTCTCCCCTCCTTCGGGAAAGGGACACCAAGCCGTCTATCTGCCTGGCAAGACTCCAGTGAGATTGGGGACAGGATGTAAGCTTCCTGAGGAGGGGACAGAGGCCTGGGGTGCCTGCTGGTGAGGAGCCTTGGGGACAGGTGGCCACCAGAGAACTGTCATTTAGGAAAGTTGAGGGCAAATATTTAAGAAAAACAGCAGGCGAACAAGAGTGTCACTCTCACTGTATGTCATTCAGGCGGGTTAGCATACACATGAGTGCACACACATGTGCTCACACGTGGCGATGTGTCATGGGATAAGGTTTCCATCAGTGGATGGCTGGTGGGACGGGGATGATTGTAAGCACTTTAATCTCAACTGGATTGTCCATCATGAATACTTGTGTATTTTCATAATCAAGAAAAACGCAAGCATGAATCAAAAGAAGCTACTCCTGGCATCAAGCAGATAAGTACCTTTCTAAAAGCCAGGTGTCTTCATTATCAGCCTGCACACTTATCAATACAATGAATAACATGCAGGGAAGCATTTGGTAGCTCCTAGCGCTCAACCAGGCTGACTCACAAGACCACAAGTGGGTGAACTTGGACACGTGTAATTGAGACCCTTTACAACAAATTCACTTTATACAGGAACCACAAGCTACCGAGCTCAAAGTAAGCCACAGGTCAGTGAAAGGGGAGGCCAAGGACTGAGCAGGACTGGAGGAGTGTTCTGCCTCCTGGTGCCTCGGTTTACCTATCTGTAAAGAGAAGAATGTAGACCTGTAAGTTCCTTAAGGATGATGAGGAGGAGGAGATAAAACGGGTTTGGCATGAGGTCTGAGTGAGTCAGTTACAGCTCAGGATAACTAGACAGCCCGTCCTATCAATCAACACCTACAGAGACTTAAAGACCTACCTGAAGAACTCACCAAACCAAACTAATGTACACAAACATTGAAAGTGATAAGCATAACTCAAATAATTAAGAGCCATTGCCCCTGGAAGATCAGATTAGAATAAAGACAGAACAGTGATGAAATGTTCAAAAGAGCCAGTGGTGAATAGACTCTTTATGGAAAACACCACACACACACATACACACACACACACACACACACACACACACACACACCCTCAGATATAGCACAGGAAGCTTGGGTTCCTGAGGCCAAGCGTCTGCTTAGTAAAGAACTGGCCATCTAAACATGTGACCTTCTTTTCCTAGGCACTCGGATGTACAACACTAACAGCAGATCTGCCCGTTTGTGAAGGATCTGCAGAGACAGATGCCACTGTGCCCCAGAGCACCCACTGGGATGAATCAACCCTATCTCAACATCTCTGGGCACATGCTGAAAGCTGGACATGTGCCTCCAGTTTAGCTACCAGGGCCTAGAGACACAATGCCTCACCTCAGGTCACGCAGCAAGCTGGCCGGGGACTAAGGCCTGGGCCCAGCCCATCTGCACCCGGACCCTCCAGACCAATGCTCTGGCCCTCGTGCTTCCTGGGCAGGAGCAGATATCCTGGCTGATGCAAAAGAGGGACTCAGGACCAAGTGCCCCAAATGTCACAATGGACTCTGCCCTGTGTTCCCACTAACTTTCTTTGGTGGTCTCTGCCTCTTTCTCTGTCACCTATAAGTGAAGCCAGGACATATGCTTGTCTCTCAGGGCACCTCAGTCTCCCCACTCTTTCTGCAACTAGGGCTCATCCAAGACCTTTTTGGAAGGAGCCACCGACTTCCAGGGGCCTGTGTGACACCAGCGTGTGACCATCCCAGCCAGGCACGGCAGACATAGATGCTGTCCTGAAGCCAACAGTGAGTTTAGTCCCTCTGACAATGGCCTGACTCCTTTAAAAGTAATGTCATTTCTTTATTATCCTTTTAAAAAATTACAATGTTTTGTTTTTTTCTGAGGGATGAACAAAGGCTCCTGATCAAGCCGGTGACCCCCAGGTTTGTCTCCGTATCATCGCAATCTGCTCTGGGGTCCATCAAAGCGATGGGGAGTCAGGACGGATGCTTTTATTAGCAACCTTTACACTTTGTCAAAATTAAAATGAAAACCCAACATTCATATGTAAATCCAAGTACCTTCTAGGTTCCTCTTATCCTTTATCCCTTCCACAAAATTACAGATTATTAAGAAATGTTTGAAGAGAGGGAGACAGGCTTCAGGGGAGCGTGAAGAAGGCAGAGTAGACAAAGGGGTGGAGGAGGGAAGGTTCTCTGACCTTGACCTTGTCTTTCGGGCTCAGCAGCATCTCGTTTGCTGCGGCTCTGCCTCTGGCTGTCTGAGACATCCTACGTGGCAGAGCCAGACTCAGGGGGGACTCAGAGGCAGACAGAGGCCCGAGGTCTGTGGAAGGACAGTGGGACACTATGGCCCAGCAGCAAATCTTGTCTACAACCATTTCCTTGAAGATGAACCATGTTCTGCAAACAGGACTATGAACACCCATGGGCAGAAGTCCCTACACTATGCAGACAAATCTAAGATGTGAGAGTCGGGGGAGGGGCCCCTAGCCAGAGAAGGAAACTCTCCAACTTGTTCCCACTGTTTCTTGGGTGTGAAATGAGAAGAGACAGATGCTATGGAAGCCCTGAAGAACAGGGATTCAGTTCTCCCCAGGATTGTTGTCCGAGGATGGAGAGGAGGTGGACAGTTGAGCTGGATTGGGTCAGACCGTCCCAAAGTAGCCCTCTCCACCTCATATCCCCATTCCATTGTGATCAAAGGAGCAAGGAAGATTCTGGGCTTTAAAAATCCTGTCAAATTCTCCCCCCCCAGAGCACATCCCCACACTTATTGCTCATTCTGTAGTCTCCTTTGGTAAGCTGTGTCTTCATGTATTTTGTGCATTTTTAGCCGGGCTTTTGTCTTCTTCCTGTTGGTTTGTAGGAGGTGTTTATTGCTCCACTGGGCAGCCTGGTCCACATAACATACATGTCCCAAATATGCCCTCTTATTCAGGTCTGGCCCTTTCATTTTCTCTAGAGGGATTTTGATGAAGCCAAACTCATCACTGTGTTCTGTTAAGAAAATAGATTTTCCCACCCCAGGATCACAAAAATATTCATCTGGGTTGTTTTACCTTCTGTGTTTAGAGATATGGTCCATCTTGAATTACTCTTCTTATATATGATAAAAGATGGAGTCGGAGACAAGTCGTCTTCCATATGGCCATCAGTTGTTCCAACACTGCTGTTTTGAAGCGTTTTCTCCACTGAGCACTTTGGTGCTTCTGTTGAAAATCAATCGAGCATATAAGTGTGTGTCTATTTCTGGCCTCTCTCTTCAGCTTCTTCCATATATGTATCCATGCTTCAGCCAACACCACACTGTTTTTATTACGGTAGTTTTTATTATTCATTGAAGAGATGAAAATTAAAACCATAGCAAGATAAAAGTACACACCCATCAGGAAGGCCAAATTTAAAAAGACCGATAGCAGGGTGGACGCTGAGCAGCTGGAGCCACTAGTCACTGCTGCTGGGAACAGAGAAGGGCTCCTGCACTTAGGAAAACTGGGGCTTTCTTCTAAAATCGAAGCTGTGGCCTCCCCATGACCCACTAATTCCACTCCTGGGTGTAGAAATGAAAACACATGTTCACATATAAACTCTTGCACATGAAGATTCCTACTTGCTTTTCTCGTAATGATCAGACCTGAAAACCACTAGATGCCCTTCAAGAGGTGAGTGAGGAAACAAATGCAACAAATATAAAAATACAGCGTTCTGTCCAACATCAAAAAAAATCAGGCTATGGGTACGCAGAATGAATAGATTTTGAGATGGACAAACCTCAAAAACATGCTACGTAAAAGAGCATGCACAAAGTAGCACCAACTGCACTGCCCAATTTGTAGAAACTTCTAGAAAGCTCGAAGTGAATTCATGAGTAAAGAAATCCTACTAAAATGCATTTGGGAGAATGGCGCCTGGGAGTGAAGCACTCTCCAAACTGATGGAAGTCTCTGTGTTGATGAGTCTGGAGTTGCACACTTTCATCTGTCTGTGAAAATGCATCAAATCCTGCATTTAACTTTAAACATCATGTTGTAAAAAACATTTGAATTGTTTTTTGGAACAGGTTTCTTCCTTCTCACATGGCACTGCATGGCCTCTAGGTAGCTATGACACTGTGAAACTCCAGAGGAAACCTAAACTTTGCAGTTGCACTTTGGCCATTGTTATACACTGAATTCTGTCCCTTCTTCAAATTCCTTTCCCCAGACATCTCCAAGTGTGAGCTTGCTTGGGAAGATGGTTATTGCAGATAAAATTAGCTAAGATAAGGTCACACTGGGGCAGAGTGGGCCCTCAAGCCAGTGTGAGTGGCATCCTTCCAGAGGGGAATCGGACACATGGAGAGCGCCACCTGCATACTGGTGCACTGAGCTGGGAGAGAGACCAAGAACAGGCTCATCCTGCACCTTCCGAGAGGAGGCAGGGCCCTGAGCACACGTGGGCCTATGACTTACAGCTCACACACCTGTGAGGCCCTCACTGCCGCTATGTAAGCCGCTCAGTTTCCAGTGCTTTGCCATAACAGCCCCAGTGCACTAAGCCAGAAATGGTACCATTTTCCCCACTTGTGTGTCTTCTGACAGCTGTACCTAAATATGACCCTGTTTACAGGTACTGCATTTACTGATTTTTTTAAGAAATAATAATTATTCTTGTGACTGGGGCAGCTAAATTCCTATAAAAGGAGAGTCATAAAAATAATAATGTTCCAGGGCCGGGGGTTTAGCTCAGTGGCTCCAGCACCTGTCTTACAAGTGCAAGGACCCAGGTTTGATCCCCCAGTAACCACATACAATACTGGGTGTGGAGACTCATGCCCAGCAGCAGTCAGTACCACATACCACAGTGCCGGGTATGGTAGCTCACGCCTGTAAACCCAGAACTTGGGAGGCAGAGGCAGGAGGATTGCTGTGATGTGAGTTTGAGGCTGAACTCAGGGCCAGCCTCCAAACGCAGTAAAGCAAATGTTGTACCCATTTTGCAGGTGAGGCAAATAAGATCCTGTCAGACAGTGGTGGCTCAGCCAGCATGAGCTAATCTCTCCTGAGCTTCCCTGTGGCTGCTCCTTCCTGCAGGGCCAAGTCTCTATTGGGGATGGAGATCCAGCATCATGAGTCCCTGGCTGCTAAGGACTCCCTGAGAACTCCTGGCCCTGAAAACACAAATCCAATTTTCAAAATCAGGTGGCACTGGGGATTCTAGCCAGGTCAGCCCACATCCTACAACCCCATCTCTCTCATATAAACCAACTTAAGCCCCAAGCCATAGAACTCCAAGGTGGGCCAGGTGGAAACCTCGCCCCACTGGTCTGGCTCTGCCAGTGGGGGTATCCTCTCTGCCCCTGATGGCCTCGGCTTCCTCTTCAGCCTGCAGCTCCAGTGCAAAGCATTGTCTGTGGGATGAATTAAAGGCCATTTCCCAGTCTTTCCCAAAATGGCCCAAACAGCGTTGTCGCTCATTACCTACTCCTGGAGAGGGGAAGCGCAGATTAATGCACAGTGACTAGTTGGAGCTGATTTGGATTTGAGATATGTGCCCTCTTTAACTAAGATAATGACAGAGAAGCTCACATCCACGAGGGTTGGTAAAACAGGCGCAGTCAACACCACAGTTAGAGGACTTTCGAAGCAAAGCTTCTATTAAACTCGCTGCCAAAAAGTCACTTTATCTTCCCTTCGATGCAGCTCAGATTTTATCTACCCTTTTATTCCTTTTGTCCTTAATTTTAAATCCTTTTTATTATTATTTTTCCCATGTAAGCACCACAGGGCTTGTTTGGTACTCATTCTTTTGGAAGCAGCGATCCACAGGAGAGGCGTTCACTTCATTTGGGCTGTGTTTTATATCCAAACCATGATTTTAAAAAATGCTCAAAACTGACTTCACCCATGAGGCGCAGACACTGTAAACAGTTCCCTGAGTTTTGACCCAGCCGCTGTTGAATGAGCCTCTTGGAAGACAAGGCAAGTGACAATAGTCTGTCTATACCATACCTTTTCTCTTAGCCGTAAAATCATCTTTTTGATGCCTAATAGCACAAATAAAATACTTTTGTTTCATTGCACATTAACTCAGACCTTCCATATCCCCTGCTGTGTGCAAAATCTGAGAAGAAAATCATTCTTTCTCCAGTGAAAATAAAGTCAGTATTTCTAAAACCTCTAACCTGGACTCCTTGTGTTCTCCCAGAGGAACCCCTCCCCCAGAGTGAGGCAGACGGGCTGGCCAGGAGGAAGAGGAGGAGGAGGAGACCAGCCCATCTTACAAGATCCAATATCAGCATCAGTTTCTGTGAAGTTTCAAATATGGCCAACTGCCTTGTGACTCTTACTGTATGTTACAGTCTAGCGTTTGCTTCAAGTTAATGCACTAGTGATGTTTAAACTAATTGTCACCGGTAACAAGTAGCAGTAGCTTTCTACCTGCCCTGTAGTTATTCAGCAAAATACACTGCTCTGATTTGTGTCCATTTTACAAAGCGTGGCTCCACAGATGAGGACTTATATCAAATATTGCACCAGAGTAGGCAGCCAGCTGGCTCCTCCTCGCTTCAGTCTTACAGGATTGGAAGCCCCAGTGCACGTCCAATGTGGGCAGAAGTGCCAGAGGCTCTTATGCAGTTTCTAGAGCTCTATTCAGGCTCTAATCAAAGACAGCAATTTCAAACACACTCAGCGTGAGGCATGGCCATCTCTGCAGGTGACTCCTTGCGACAAAGAACTATACTTCTGAAGCATGACTAAGGTAGATGGTACAATGGCCCAAATATTTTAGGGCTTCATGGACATATAAGTCCACGGACATTTTCCTAGATCATGTGCTTTATGTTGTCATTAGCTCTTGTAGTGCCCCTGTACATCAGCTTGTCTCCAAAGGCCAGTCCGGCCACTCCTTCCTAACCCTCAGGGGTCACCTCGCTGTAACACAGTTACAGTGCACCTCTTAACACAAGAGGAAGAAAAGCCAGATTCGATATCAGTGGCCAAGAGCAGTCAGATCAGGAAGAAAATAGCTGCTAAATAACTGAACACCATGAGCTCAGCTTATGGCTTCTGCAGAAAATCTGTGTTCACTTTATGGGGTCTTGGACCTTTCGCACAGCGACTGCCGTCCCTCTCCATGGAGTGACCAAGCAGCCTGAGTCTGCAGAGCTTGTCACACCTAGGTCCACCAGCAAGTGCCTACCAAAGCACCCTAAGAAAAAGATGAGCTCGCAGGTCCCAAGTTCACCCCTACCATGCCACTTCAGAAGAGGGATGATTGCTTGATGACAAAGCCAGGCTGCCGGTACCATCAGGGTGGACAGGTAGAATCTAGCCTGGGTCCTCACTGTCTGGCTGGGTTCTGGCCCCTCTGCCTTTCAAAGGGACAAATCCAGGTTTCTCAGGGGGTCTACAGGCCCTGTCTGGGGACCCCTCACATTTTGTCTTCTGTCTTCCACAGCATCATCCATTTTCTCTGAAAATATCTTCCACTAAGCAAAACCTCCATCCCAGAGACCTCCTGCCCAGTTCTAGCCTTTAACTCTCTTGCATGTCCTCCCTGGGCTGGAACTAACTCCCTAGGTCATCTTCACTTTCTTCCACCACCAGACAGCAGCTCCTTGGGGCAGATCTGGCATTATCAATCCGTCTGTGAAATCACTTCCATCTCAAGCCCAGAATGTGTCCACCAGCCTGGGAGCCATGCAGGGTTAGCTGAGAGAGGCCCAGTGGTGGTCCCTGTGCAGGGAGCTCTTGCGCTGGTTCCTACACTTCCCACAATGTAGTGTGCCCTCCTTGCATGCAAGGAACAGCATTTCGCTCTGTGCATGTGACTGAATGCCAAGACCCTCTAAATAAAGTGATCCCCAGATGGGTTCTCAGGCTTCCTTGGGCCACCAGATGGGGATGAGGAGGTAAACTGACCCCAGAACTTCATTTAACATCAGCTGGCTGTTCATGTGATTGCATTTTTCTTACATCACTCTCCTCCACCTATAGACACAAGGTCCTGGGAGAAATAGTCTAACTAACCTGTCTGAGTGACCCTCAGGTAAGGCAAGAGGACAACTAAGTGACAGACCCTTTGATGAGGCACAGAAGCATGTCCTTCCCCAAAGAGAACCAAAGTCCTGGTGTCGAAGGAGAAGGACACTGGTGACAGATCCCCTCCACAGGTGAAAGACCCTGTGAGCTGTGGCTGCTGCTGTGTGCATTTGCAACGTATATAACCTTCACCTGCCGGGGAGAGGAATTTACTTTCTCCGTTAGGCTAACAACTCCCTCATCAAAAGCAGGCAAGTGAAAACCCCTGCTGTGGATAGTACAGGGGAAGCAGACGCCGATTCCTTACCTCGGGACATGCATCAAAGAGCCCAACAAGTTCTTGTAATAAAGGTAAAAGCCTCAGAACGTGTGACCATCCTGTTAGAGGAGAAACAAGCTGCAGTATTCTTCCTATCCCACACTTGTCCTGATGGGAAGTACTCCTGATATTGCGCTGAATTTAAGAGGTTCAGCAGCATTAAGTTATTTGGTTCCACTTTGATTTAGAACCAAGGTACCTTCAATCAAAATGCCCAAAGAAGAGAAAGGCCAGACAAAATCATGATGAGGTTCTTGGAGGAGTGAGGAAGCTCTGGCAGCAGATGGAACTGGCCACATGGTGTGGGACCCTTCATCCAAGCTCCAATCTCCTTATTGTGATGTGGGAATAAAAACAATAGCTGCTGACTCTGCAGTATTGCGCAGAATCAGTGCCATGACATTCACGTTACCCATTGTCCTTCACCCCATGCCACTTCATAAATGCCCATCTATTGAGTTTGGACCATGTATCAGCAGTCTTATATAGGATATTTCTATGTTGTGCCATAACTGCACAAAGTTGCAGACCAAGATTCAGAGAAGTGGGTTTTAAAGCTAGCCAGCTCTGTCAGAGACTGCCGGTTGCAAAAGCAATTGGCAGTAGTGTTGGCTAACAGAGCTTCTGTGCCCAGAAACAGGCATGAAGGACCAGAAGTGTTACTCCCTGAGCCAAGAAGCTGCAGGGCCTGCAGCCCGTGGAGCCCACAGCTGGTCAGTGCTCGCCTATCCCCGTGCACCATAAAATGTTATCACTTTCATTTCCTGTGTGTGTCAAGACATTTTAAAAGGCTGGAAAGCAGTGAGTCAAAGAGCTACAGAAATCCCTCAAGGGTAAAATGGGGCTGAATTATTTAGTAGCCCCAGTTCACTGAGTCATCAGACAGCCCACCTGCCGCGGGCACAAGTCTTTTCTCAGAGACGGTGCCCAAGTCCAGTTGGGCAGCCAATTCGTCGGGCTTCTGACAGTCTGAGGGTCCCCCAGTCCACACCTGCCCTGCCCAGCATTGAGTGCGCTTGGTGACTAGATTTCTTACCTCTAAACTTGGGAAAGGAAGATAGCCAGAGCAGGGAAGGAGGTTAGTGGGGTGGAGAAGGTGAAAAAATTTCAATATCACATCTCGTTCCTTATTCGGGTATGATGCAAAGTTCTCCTTATTAAATCACAAAGCAATTAAAAAATTAAAAATTTCATAAGACCCTACATAAAAGAAAGACAAGTATTTAATGATGGATTAGAAAGTGGAAAGAAGGGGGAGAAAAAGAAGTACAAGCTCACTTGTCTCAGGGGTTCTCTCTCTGCAGCAATAGTGGTTTCTGCCTTCACCCTCATGCCAGCCGCAAGAACTAATAAATTCCGACCTCCCCTGCCTAGGAGCCAAGGCCGATTAATATCTGCCTACCTTGTTACCTAATTCATTATGGAATAGCAGTTAATTTGATTTGATATTATTTTAATAAAATTCTGTAATATATTAGATTGTTTCAGGCTATCAAAATAATTTTCCAATTATTACGGTTACTCAAGCAAGTCTTTTTTTCCCCCTTCATGAGCGGCAGTTGGTCTGACTCAGAATACATTAGCTCCTACAGCTTCATTCTGGCCCGGGGAGCAGGGAGCCATGCGTGGCTACCCAGACAGCTCTGCCAGGAACAGGTGCCAGTGGACAGAGCCAAAGGCATGGATGGGACAGATTAATGGCACCGTGACTCTCAGACCATGCGGCTGGCATCCTTTCAACTGCTGGGTCAAGTTCGAGAGAATATTGAGAAATTTTTGTATTTAAAACTGAGTATTTATTGATAGCAGCTAGTGGAACGTGGACTGTGAGCAAGGTGGTCAGTGATGCCTAGTGGGGAGAGTTCATGTTACGGTTCAAGCCCAAACTCACTCTCTCTCTCTCTCTCTCTCTCTCTCTCTCTCTCTCTCTTCTTCCTCCCCTTCTCCAGCATCTGGTTGACCTCCAGCCCATTGTGTGTGAACTGGAAGTACTTCCTTTGCAACCTTGTGTGAGATGCCAAATTCCATCACTTCTGTATACGCGGTGAACAACTGACATGGAATTGGCACAGAGGGGTTCCTTCCCACTCTCCCTGCCAACACGCTTGGGAGGTGAGGTTGTAGAAGATCAAAGGTTGGAAGTTGGAGCAGGAAGCCTGGCTTGGCCTCGTAATGAGGACTGTTCCTTGTGTGGCCATGGTGGGTGACATGGACCTTCTTTTCTGTCCCTGACTTGAGACCTTGCTCCTTATCTTTGTCATCTATCTTCCTCGAGGGTCCCCCCAGAGTGTTGAGACATTTGACATGCTGAGTCGTTCATTTATTCACTTAACAAATGCTTCCTGAGCTCACTGTCTGTGCCTGGTACCAGGCTGAGGGCAACACAGCAGACTGGGTCCTACATGTGCCCAGCTCAGAGGGCACTGGTGTGGCATCTGCACATAGTGGGCACTCTGTGAACACAGCTGGATTAACAGATCGGCCGCAAGAGCCCCAAACAGTCACAGTTAGGGAGAAAGTGAGTGAGAATGTTAGCTCCCTGCGGGAGGAGCACTGAGGTGCAAGGCCTAGTGCAAGGAGCCTTGGCTCACGATGTCCTCAGAGGTCTAGAGAGAGCCTGAACTGGTCATGGGTGGGAGGACACAGCCCTCCAGGCAGAGCCCAGCACTAACAAAGGTGAGGTTGGGGACTGGGAGCAGACTCCTCTCCGGAACAGAGGGGGACAGAGAGGAGGGACTGGTCCTCCGAGGATGGGCCCAGGCGTACAGCACTGTGGACAGGGGATGGCAGCTGTCCGTGCACCTCATGTTGTAGGGAACGGATTGGCACCATTAGGATCAGGAGTGGGAGACCCCCAAAGGGGAAGGGCTGCTTGCTCAAGGAAAGGGGTGGATGTCTGGAAGACTCTGGAGTCACCTCACCCAGGGACAGATGCCAGGAGATGATGCCCTGGGCAGAACTGTCGGAGCAGAAGGCCACCTAGCATTGTGATCATCCCAGCAGTCCTGCACCTTGCCTGGGCTTCAGGTCCCCAGCCCAGGCCTCTGGTCCCCTGGGCTCACACTGCACGCCACCCTCTGTCCCTGCCCAGCTCCCAGAGACAGATGTCAGGGAGGCTCTCCTTGGAGCAGATAGCACCCACCAGTGCCAGAACCCACTGCAGGGCTGGGAGGTGATAGAATGTTTAAACTTCAAAATTTCATGTTCTATCAAGATGTGAGGAGAAATGCAGTGAATGTCCTCATCCGCCCTGCACTCTGGGTCTGTCTCGCACAGTATGGCTTCTGGCTCTTCCCTAGACAAATGACAGAAAAAGGTAAATGTTTCAGACCAACTGAGGACAGCAAGGCAGCTAGGACAGCACAACTGAAGAGTCTCTGGCAAAGGAACTTCCAGAGTTGCTGCAGGAAGAGGCCAGGGAAACAGAGGTGTGTTGGAAGCAAGGGAGAGGGTTTTGAGCAGGATTCATGGCAATGTGCTTGACCACTATCAGTTTTTTTAGAGAAAATATTCACCATACTTTTTAATCTCTCTCACACTCACTGTATCATCTCAGGAGAGAAACAGCCCTGTGTGTTCTCCGTCCCAGCTGGGTGTCCCACTGGCCACCAGGCTATCAGCTTTGTTCTGCCTTGGAGTGGAGGAGGGACAGGCCCCTGCTAGTGACAGTCTGTCAGGTGGCTGAGAATCATGGTGGCTTTGGGGGCAGGAGAGGGAAGCTCTGGAAGGAGTGGGATGGCAGCTCTGGTCTGCAGCGGCACCAGAGGAAGCAGCCTGCAGGGGCTCCAGGTCCCCTCCAGCTCACCATTCAGCACATCACCCTCTGGGGCTGTCGGTCTCTGGGGTCCAAGGCCTCATGAGTATTCGGTCTCCAGGCCTCTGCAAGTCCCCAGGGACCAAGATCAGCTGGCACCTTAGAGGGGAACTCAGGAGAACTGAGCAGCAGAGCTCAGGCCCCAGCAGACAGGCCAAGAGAGCGCAAAGGCCAGGGAGGGGGTGGCCCTGGCTCACCAGCACACAGGTCTTGGGCATCTGTGCCAGGCTCAGGCTCCATGCCAGGCACCAGGATGCACAGCATGGGCACAGGCCTGGCAGGCTGGCTTGAAGGGCAGAGGGAGATGAGGTGCTATAAGGAGGTGGCGGGCACCAAGGTAGACAGCCCAGGGTGGATATCCAGGTGGCAAGGAGGGAACAGGAAGTGCAAGCAGGGCTTGAGGACCTGCGCATCAAGAGACAGCAGGGAGCGGGGATTGCAGCAAAGCCAGGGCATCGGCCAAACACCTGGATCCTGACCCTCCTCCAGCCATAATGGTCTCTATCATTTTCAGTTTGTGACCCTTTGTTCCAGCGAAACCTAGGAACAAATTTGTGCAGGCTGTGTGAATAGGCAATTTTTAAAACAGGAAGAGCCCAACAGTGAGAGTTCCAGTAAAACAATTACTAACCTCAATATTCATGTCCCCAGCAGAAAGGCCACAGCGGTATATGTGGCATATAACTGAAACATTTTATTAGACAGTATCAGCTGAAGGGAACAGTCACTAAAACTCAAGTCTACCTGTGAGAATGACAGTGACTCCTGGCCAGCGACACTTGTCCCTGCTTTGACTGACACCGGAGATACCCTCGTCCTAGTTCCACACTGTGAAAACTGAGGCCCAGGAAATGGAAGTTTCTGAAACCTCTTGGCCTGCCCAAGAGCAGCCAGTCCCAGTGGGCTGGCCTTCCACCTCAGCCCATTTCCGCATTCCAGCTGCTTCTGCCCACCCGGACTGACTTTTACAGCAGCTGTAAAGAGCTCATATTACTGCCCAATACTGTGACCGGGAGGGACAGCCTAGGACTCAGAAGAAACCTGGGTCATCAATGTGTGTGTCTCTGAGCCTCTTCCAGGGAAACCCAGGCTCACCGTGGCAGCCCTGAAACGCGAGGGCGTGGTGTCCCCTCCCTGTCTGGTCCCCGAGACTTTTCACAGACTCCACTGACAGATAATCCACTGAAGTGATACAGTTCCTGAAAATTGCTACAAGATGGTTTGTAAAGTCTTTGTGGGGACTTTTCCATTTGGTGGTAAAACTGGAAAGCCTTATCACTCTTTTATAACTTTCCATATAATGTTTATGAACCCAGCAGCCAGCATCAAAGGCGACTGGCTGAAGAGGCCCCTGAGATCCAAACGGAGCAGCAGAATGGTGTCTCGGAGACATAGAGCTCACATTTGGCGGAGGCCTTGCCCAGTGCCTTGGCCAAGCGCAGCCCACAGGCGGAGTTGGGAGGTAGCTCAAAAGTCATAATCATGCTTCGTGGCTTGGTTTAGACACTAAGGGAAGGACGTGAGACGTGGACTCCCAAGGCCTTCACGGATCCCTTCCTGAAATCCCAGGAAGCTGAAAGAAAGAGAAACAGAGCAACAGTGGGGTGGTCTGCTCCCTGAGACAACGGGTACAGCCTGTGGGAGCAGCCTGCAGGATCAGGTGCAAGTCCAAAGGGCTGAAAGCGGAGTTCAAAGTACAATTTGTCAGTGTGGGTCTGGACTCACCTGGTCCCTTGCAGATGTGTGACATCAGGAGAGACATCACAGCCTTTGCGTACCTGGCCATCTCTGCTGCCATCCTATGGGGTGGCATGAGGCCCAGAAAGATGGGGGCCATGAGGGCTGCCATCCACAGGGGCCAGTCCTGCAAGGAGCATAGGCGAGAGGAAGGATCACACAGACAGGGGCACCCAGAAGCCAGACCCACTCCAAGTGAGTCCTGCCTTTGTTCATCTCTAATGTGAAGTCTAGAAGAATTTATTTCTTTTTTACTGGCCTCTGATAGAACAATACAACAGTAGAGGGTTGAACAGTGTTTCTCTATCCACAGTTTATCACCATGATCTCAAAAATAGTTTGCTGATACAATAAAATTAAGGATATTAAGATAAGATCCTCCTCTGGTATCACGAGGGTGGATCCTAATCCAGTGCAAGTGTCCTTCAAAGAAAGAAGAGCAGGGCATTTAGGGTACTAAGAATACCATACCATGACAGGGAGGGACCAGGGCGATGAATCTATGAACAGAGGCACAGGCTTGCAGTGGCCACTTGAAGCTAGGAAGGACAGACACACAACCCACATGGAGCCGTCCTGCAGAAAGACACCTGGACTGTTGGCTTCTGGCTCTGAGCAATGAGAAGCAGTGAATTCTGTTGTTTAGTTTGGTTTGTGCTCACTTGTCACAGCAGCCCTAGGAAATAAGTTCACTGCTTTAGTGGATCTGCAGATGTGAAGGCAGCATGGCGAAGCCCACAAGGTGAAGGTCATGGCATTGCAAAGGCCACAAGACACTGGTTTCATGCAGTCCTGGCTTTGCAACATGACTATAGTATGTCTTGGGATGGTTCCAACCATCCCGATGGAGCATGCTCATAACACTCTGAGTGTAGACTTAACCATAATTTACCCTAATGAAAAGAAGGAAAAATGTGTGTGCATACTTCTGCAGCTATTGAAAGAAGAATCGCATGTTAAACATGGTCTCAAGCACACATGCACAGAGTCATTCGGACCCACATGTGACATAGGGAAGGAGCTGCTGACACAAATCTCTGGGCTATGAATTTATACACAAGTGGGCAAAGCTCAAGTGTTCAGTAGAGTCTTGGTGATCTTTATACCTCAAATCTCCAGTCCAAGTGATGTTAGAAGTGCTTGAATCCCTTGCAAGGACCTTGCACAGTGGCCAAAATTTGCAAAGTTGTTTCAGAAAGCACCTCAAATCTTCTGCACCTCTGGTAGCTGCTGTGAGGCATGGAACAGATGCTCCCACGTCTTCTGCCTCTATACTTACAGAACAAGGGGCAGGAGCACAGGGGCCACTCTGCTCTCCCCCTGAAGACCACATGGAGACAAGAGTGGGATTGACAGGGCCCAGTAGTTACTCAAGAAGGGCCTGCAGCTGTGCTGGTGGGGCACGGTGGATGGCTCTGGCCAGGCAGACTCTACTGCATGGCAGGGAGAGCAGCACATCTCTCTGCTCTGACACCTCAGAGCTTCCCCCAAGTCCACCAAAAGCTACATGGCCTTCAGTAGACTATACCTGCTTGGTCCCTCCAGGCTGTGCGAACAAAGCAAGCCTGGATTCCCCAGCAGCAGTCGGCTCAGCTCTGCAGCATTTCTGATCTTCGCTCCGATCTGTCTTATGGTCCCCCTGTGCTCACTTGAGGTTCTGGGATCTCCAGGGTTCCTTTCAACAGAGATTCTGACAAAAAACTGAGAACCCAAAGGAATTAGATACACATCCCCAGGACACTTCACGGGGCTTCAGGAAAGGTTCCCTTCACCTCTTAACCCAAAGCAAAATCAGGGAGAAGTTTGGAGTCTTGAACCAACTTGCTGCCTGTGTGGTCACAGGAAGAGCCAGCTAGCATCTCTGTGCCCTGGTTTCTTCCCCTGAAAATTCAGAACATAAGAATCATATTGCGAGCTCAAAGGAAGAGTTAGCAAAACCCAGTGTTCAATGCAAAGCTTTTCAACTTCCAGGAGACACAGGAGAACATCTCTGTGACCCAGGGGCAAGCAAGAATTTCTTAGCAAAGACACAAAAAGCATAAGACAAAGAGGAAAAGATACTGATAAATTGGACTCCATCACTATTAAATATTTATGCTCTCTGAAAGACACTGTTAAGAGAATGAAAAGACAAGCCAGCTTGGGAAAATATTTGCAAATGATTTGTCTGACAAAGGACTCATTCAGAGTTTAAACAGAAATCTTTCAATGATATATGGATGACAACAAGTATGTTCATGGTGTTCACCATCATCATTCATTAGAGAAATTCAAATCTAGAAACAGAAGCAAGGACTGTAATGCAGCTGGGTAGCACAGGCCCTGCCTAGCATGTGAGACCCTAGGTTTTCTCCCCACCACTGCAAAACAAATACATAAATGAATAATAATAAAATGAGAGACTACTACACACTCTGAAGGTGTCATCTTATATACTGGTGGCAGCAAGAGCTCTCAAACAGTGGTGTGTGACAGGGTACTGCCACTTTGGGAAAATGTCCAAAGAAACTCTACAACTGTGATTCTAACACAGTTCACACACACACACAAACAGCTGAGCCGCATCCCATTCCTAGGTTTTCCTAAAGTAATGAACACATGTCTACACGAAGCTATACACACATCTAGGACAGCTGCACCCACAATCACTCATGGACACACACTCTGTGTCCATCCATTGCATGGAACACTACTGGGAAACAAAAGGGATGAGCTATTAAAACCTGCTGTTTGGATCTCAGATATAGCTCAATGTTCAGAAGGAAGGCCACAGCTATATATGAGATGTGATCACTAAACACAATGAACACCTAAAAGTAAACAGTTTGTCATAGGACAAGACGCACTGCCTTGAGTCCCTCACAATACTCCCCTGCATGCTGAGCCCTCATCACACTGCTCTTGCCACTTTCTGAAGCAGTTCTGGAAGTCTTCTTCTGTGAGGGTTTAATTGCACTGTGGTGGCTGCCTCTATGTTCTAAACTGATTCAAAACATTTACCTTTCATGATCATTTTGGCTTTGGAGGTAACCAGGTATCACACAGCCCAGATCCAGTGAATAAGGCAGATGAGAACACCATCGTGTTGTGACAACCTTGCCTTCATGTCGTGTGGCAACCAGTCTGGCATTCACCAGAATTTTGATCACAACTTGTAAATGCTCTCATGAATGAGGACTCCAGAGAGAAGTATGCTTCAAGAAAAGGGTGTATTTTGAGGAAGATTAAAACCAATGTCTAATTATAATGAATTATTTGTATCTAAAGTTGTTTATCAGCCCTCACATTTTGTGATTCCAATTATAAAGATCTAACAGATGTGGGGAGGTTAACTCAGTTTCTGAGACTCTGGTGCACCACAGTCTGTGCCTGAAGTCCAGCTGGGCCTCATCTGATCTGCACAACTTGAGCAGTTCTCTCACACTTCCTATGACTCAGTTTCCCTATCTGTAAGCAAGACTAAGAGTGTGTACTTCAGTGCGTTCAGCCACAGGAAGCAAATGAACACAGAATGACCCCACAGATGTCAGCTATGATTACCATTATTATCACTCTGGAAAGAGCATAAATAAGGAGTCAGGAGACAAGAACACAAACCACCCCTGCTCTCCTCGGATCTGCAGCACTGGGCCTGAGGCCTGCTGAGCTGATCACCACTGTGACACTCGTGCCCCAAGCTGTAATCTCCTCCTCTGGAATGGCAGGCTGAGCACCCCAAGGATAGGGGCAGTATCCCAGGACTACAAGTAGGAGCCCACTTGAAGGACAAGGTTGACACGTAGAAATCTCAGGGGCTCTGGATGGGCCATGGGAGCATGAACTTGAGTACCACATCCATCCCTCACCACTTCCTCTGTGCTACTCCTCCCTACTCTGTTTCCCAGCCACCATGAGCCAAGTAGTTTTGTTCTGCCACACCTTTCCACCACAATGTTCTGCCTTGGAGCCAGTCAACCATGGACTGAATCCTCTTAAAACATGAGCCAAATTAAACCTCCCCTTGTTGAAGCTGTGGGTGTCCCATGCTGTGTCCAGCAGTGGAAAGTCTGACTGGCGTGCAGACTTTGGCCAGGATTGCCTGACTCAGGAATCATTTCTGAAACTTGCAATTGAATAAGATTCCAGACCATATTGTCCAGGAATGGACCATGGGAAAGCAGATGGAGACATCAAAGCAAGCCCTTGCTGGTTCTGTGTGCTGATTTTTCCCATCACCAAATCCTGAGTGAGGATTTTATGTCCAGAGTGTGTGCCAGGTCCCAGGAAACAGAGGTGACCAAGCTCAGTGCAACCCAAGCTGTGCGTCTAGGGGGGCTCAAGGCTGATGGAGACACTCTTGGTAACCAAGCAGTGGAGACAGGATGCTGGCACTGAGCTGCGTGCCCTCTAGGCCTAGCAGAAAGGAAAACAGCTGGCCCTGCACAGAGGAAGTTGATTCAATCAGGCCTGGCTGGAAGAGAATGCTATGAAGCACAAGCAGACTGCAAAGTAGTCCTCACTCAGCTCAGAGGTAGACCTTATCTGGCTGTCAGAAAGCTGAGAAAACATGCAGATGCTAGACTTCACAAGAGGAAGACCTGGCCCCTGGAGCCTGGTGAACTATGTGGCTTCAAGCAGTTGGAGCTACAAAGGCCACTCCTCTTTAGAGAGGCACCTGTCTTCAGGCTACCTGGTCAGCCTTATCTTCCCACCCTAAACTGGCTCCTGTAAAGTCTGCAATCTCTAAGACAACAGACTTGCACTGAGCTGTCAACCAAGGCCTGACTGTGTCCCATAGAAGATAGTTGCATTAAACCTGTCCCAGTGTGAGCATTCATCTGGGAAGCACCCCAGAAATCCCTGAATCCCACATTACACAGAAGGAAACACAGGGCCCAGAAAGACAAAGGGACTCAGCCAGAGTTTCATACCCATTCTGTATTGAATGAGTTTGATCGCATCCATGGTGGTGCTGGCCTTTGCATTTCACAACAGTCAAAGCAAGTTTCTGAGAAATTGAGAGAATTGCCCAAGGTCACCCAGCCTGTGAGAGTCAGAGCTTGGATGGGCCCATGGTCTGACTCATCTGATGCTGCCTCCCACATAGAAAAGGCTGCAGAATTCAGCAACAAGAGTCCCGGGGAGGCCAAGACCACAGAGGGTCCGATGTCACCCACTTCAGCAGTAGGCGTGGCCGGCCGGGGCTCACATGGTTCTCATCTGTGCACAAGAAGCAAGGTTGTGGGACTCCCAGACCTTGGAGAAGAGAGAGAGAGAGAGACACAGACAGACAGAGAAACAGACAGATAGAGAGACAGACAGACAGAGGCAGAAAGAGACAAACAGACAGACAGGAAGGAAGACAGTGTTCTGAGGTTGTTCTCTGGGACTCTCTCTCTCTCTCTCTCTCTCTCTCTCTCTCTCTCGAGTGTCAGTTGGTCCCCGCAGCCTGGAGACATCCTGGCAAGCATCAGTCCTGGGCCATCGAGGGGCTTTTGTTTCCTATTAAGCCAATCTGGTCTAGATCAGAGATAAGTGAGAATGATTTCTTCAAATGAAAAAGCAAAATCTTTGAACAGAATCTCCCCACCAACAGCCATGAGGGGCCAGGGCCTGGGACTCTGAGGCCACAGCATGTGCAGACCTTCTGTCCCCAGCAGGGAGAAGAGAGAACATCAGAAGGAAAGCTAGATCCTTTGTGGTGACCTCAGCTGCATTAATACTTCTCTTGAGGTGACAAAGGCTTACCCCCTACCTGCAGAAACTAGGCTGAAGTGCAGAAAGACTCAGAAACAAGGGATGATAGTGACCTCACCGTCCTCTTAAATGTCCCCCTCCATCCAGGTCACCAAGCCCCACACGAGTGAGGACAGTGTCACCCATGCCCATTCTAGAAGGGTTTCCTGGGAATTGTATTAGACAGAACAGTTGTCTTGTGACTCTGAAGTGCTCCGTGAGCCCAACTGGGATGCAAGGCCCGGAGCTAACATCCCTGTTTCTACCTGGCTCACAAACTCTGCCACTCTGCTTTTTCTCCCAGGGCCAAGGATGGAACGCAGGGCCTCTCACATCCTGAACATGGTCTCTACCACTCAGCTATGCCCCAGCCCTTACTCTTATTTTTAAATTCTTTCTTGAGACCTCTTTCTCTTTAAATAACCCTCTAAAATGTGGGTAAGAATTCAGATAAGAGAAAGAAAATAGGTGAGTAAAATTAAGGCAAAATAAAAGATTGTTCAGGCCTGTACTATGATCATCCAATTGCCAAACAAATCCCATCGAGTCGAGTCTGTCAGATTTCACATTCAACTTTAAGGTCAATGCTGAAAACAACTTTCTAATGAGGTTAAAAACATGAGCTAATTCCCTCAGCAATTAAATGAGTATCATGTGCTTTCTCTCACCCTGCATTTGTCATTTTCAGTGTTTCTTCTAAAGGGTACAGTTGCTCTGTCAGACCCAGTGATATTTTCCCCCAGTTACATGATCTCTCAAAAGCCACAGGGCCACAGAACCTCAGAGTCACAGGGATGGGAGCTGCCAGCTAATTTATTCAATCTGTTGTCCAAAATGGGACAGAGAAGGAAGAGAATTGCCCCATGTATGGGCAGAATGGAGACCGGAAGCCCTGAACATGCCACTGAAAGTCTCTTATACATTGGCGAGGCTACCACCTGGTGAAACACAGCCTTGGAAGCTCCTTCAAGAAGCTGACCCTCCCTCCGCCCTCTAGTAGCCGGTGGCTGTCGCATGTAAAGAAAAAGAAAGAAGGTGAAGGATTCATACTTCCTGATTTCAAAACTTGCTACAAAGCTACAGTAATTGAGACAGTGTGCTATTCTCCTTATGGAGCAGCATAGGGAGCGAGGGAGTGAAAAAAGAAATCCAGAAATTGTAGTCAATTGATTCAAGAAATGAAGTAGAGAAAGAACTGTCTTCAACACATGGTACTGGGATATCTGGTCAACCTACAAGACAGGAAGTTTGACTCCTCCCTCACACTCACATAAAAGGAATTGGGCTTCACTAAAGTATAGGGCTTTTATGCCTCATGGAATATCATTATCAAGAAAGCCAAACGACAACTCCTAGGATAGGAAACAATTTGGGGGATCCCATATTGAATAAGGGATTCGTTCCTGAAATATATAACATATACTTATATTTCCATAATTTGGACATCTATAGCTCAGTGGCTTAAAGGACAAAGGCTCTGAATAGACATTTTTCCAGAGAAGATACACAGATAAGCAGTAAGGAAATGGACAGAGCTCTAAGATGCAGATCAGCCACAGGATGAGGTCCCACAAGGTGATGAGATTATAGTAAAGACACAGGACAGCTAATCCTGGTACAAAAAATGTGGCATTTTCCTAAAATGTCAACCATGCACTTTACAATTCAATAGTCCTATCGCCAGGAATACATTCCCAAAAATGAGAACACACATTCAAGTGGAAATGTATATGTGAGTGTTCAAGTAGCATGAGTCATTCATTATCCATATTCCAAAACATGTAAAATATTGACACAGTCCATTGCCCATCGACTGGCAAAGCACAGGATGCACAAAATGTCTACCCCAAAGGCAAAATATTTAGCCTTAAAAAAGAATGAAGTTCTGGTATGTGTGGCAAAGCAAATTGAAAGCATTATAATGAGGTAAAGAAACCAGACCTAAAAGACCATATACTACATAATTCGATTGATCTGAAGTGGTCAGAATAGCCAAATCTGTACAGGTGGATATAAATCTGTAGTTGCCTACTCAGGCAGGAAGTAAGGAATGAATGAATGGTCGCATCACTACTTTTTTTTTATCTTGTCCTTAAGAACCTTCAGTCTCTCAAGTCTGTGAGGCTCTAACCCGATCCATGGGTTAATCCGTGGATGGATTCCTAACACAGAAGGCTGGGGGGGGGGGTATGTGGAAACCAGAAGGCAAGCCCCAGTGGGCAAAAGTGAGGCTCATTCTGTGCCCTCTGGACTGTATCACTTCCTTCCTTTCTCTCTTCACTCTCACTCTCTCCTCCTGCCCACCATGAAGTGAGCCGCTCTTTTCTAACACACACTCCCTGCCGTGATGTTCTGTCTCAAATAAGACCCAGAAGCAATGGCATCAGGTGACCATGGACTGAACTCTCCAAAACTCTTTTTCTAGGTTGTTATTCTCTGCAATCATAGAAAGCCAACTTACACATCAAGCCATCATTTGTCTTGTAAATAAAGTTTTATTGGAAAAACAGCCACACTCGTTGGCTTATGTGCTGTCTGTGGATGATTTCTCCCTTAATTATGACTCGAGAAGATGATAAAGTTCTAGAAATGGATGATAGTGGTGGCTTCAAAATAAGGTAAATGTACTTAATGCCCCTGAACTTTTCACTTAAAATGGTTAAGATGGTAAAATTGTGATTATGTGTGTTAGCATAATAAAAATAATAAATTTTTAAATGTTTTCATTATTGCGTTTATCATGAGGAGTCAGTGCAAATACATAACACATCATAACTCTTTTTACTTCCCCTTCTTTTTTTACTGAAACATTTATTGGTACATTACTTTCCCTTCTTTCTATCTCTATAACCTCATCCATTTGCAAAATATCTATCTTCCTGTTTCCTATTTTTTCACCTTTTATCTTGCTCTTTAAATTATTTCTATTTTGAGTTTCTCATATAACAAAAGCAAGATGATGGTTAAGTTTGTGGGCTGGATTTATCTCTCTTTATATTATGATCACAAGGTGCTTCCCTTTTCTTATAAATGACTCAACTATCTTCTTTATGTGTTACATTTCTTGATTTTCACATGTTGAACTATCCTTGCATCCCTTGGATGAATCCTTTATGGACATGTGCATGATATTTTTGGTGATTTGTTGCACTCTGTTTGCCAGAATCTTGTTGAGGATTTTGCTTCAATATTCATAAAGGAGACTGGCCCAGAGTTTTCTTTTTAGTTGAGTCTTCTCTGCTTTTGGTGCTGGGGTAATGCTGGTTTGCAGGAATGAAATTGGCAGTGCTCCTTCCCTTTAAATTTCAATAAAGAGCTTGAGGAGTGTTAGACTGAATCCCTGAAGGTTTTGTGGATTTAGCGGGGAAGCCATCAGCTCCTGGGTTTTTCTTAGTTGATAGATTTTTTTTATTACTGCTCAATTTCATTGCCTGCTATTGGATTGTTCAGAGTTCTTTTACCTTTTTGCTTCTGTTTTGATAATGTGTATGTACCAAGAAATCTATTCATTTCTTCTAGATTCTCCAGTTTATTGAAGAACAGATTTTAAAGTAGTTACTAATAACCTTCTACTTTTCAACAATGTCCACTGTGATTTGACTATTTTCATTTCTCATTTATAATTTCATTGATATGAGTCTTGCAAACAGGAGTTACAATTCTATTTTGAGACAAAGTGGACCTCAGGCCAAAATGGATCAGGAGGAGAAAGAAGTTCATATGTGGTTAAGGGAATAATTCAATAGGAAGAGATAACAATTATAAATGTATACGTACTGAATACCAGAGTACTCAACTTCATAAAACAAACACCACTGAACATAAAAAAAAAATCAGATAAACATCAACACAATTGTATTAAGTCCACTTTCAAAAAAGTGAACTTAATGAACAACTACAGATTGTCCTACCCAACAACAGAATACATATTCTTCTCAGCAGGACACAATTTTCTCCAAATAGACCACGTACTAGACCATGAAGCATGTACAAATAAACACAAAATCATCAAAACTATCACATCATAGTACAGTGAAACTATAAATCAATAGAAAAAACACAGAAATTATGCAAATGCATGGAAATTGAACAACACACTCGAGTAAACAATGGATCACAGAAGAAATCAAGGAAAAAATTAAACAATTCCTAGAATTAAATGATAATGCCAGTCTAGCACACCAGAACTTATAAATACAAGGAAAGCAGTTCTAAAATGGAAGTTTATGGCTGTGAATGTCCATATCAGAAAAATAAAGCAAGATCAAATAAATAACCTAATGATGACCTCAAGTTCCTAGAAAAACATGAACAATCCAGATCCAAAGCTAGTCCAAGGAAAATTATAAAACCCAGCATGGAAACGAATGAAATTGAGACCAAAAAAACAAAACAATCAGTGAACCAGAGAACTTGTACTTCAGAAGAAAAAACAAAATAGACAAACTTTTAGCTTACCAAAATAAAATAATTTTTAAAGTGATGGGATGGGTGGAGGCTTGGGCTGGAGTTTGTCAACCTCTGTGACAATTCAAGTGATTGCTTCCTGGGCCAGAGATGGTCACTCAGCAAGCTGCACAGAAAGGTCTCCTGCATCCAGAGCTGCAGGCTGAGTGCAATCTGCGGATTTCCTCAAAGGAGGAAAGAAATCAAGGATGGGCGCTGAGCAGTTAAACTATAACATATCCCCTCCCCAGAGTCAGCTACCCCAGCCACCCTGGCCACAGACACTGGTCCTTCTCATGGTTGGGGAAGGAAGTGGTCATAGCTTGCCATCTTGACATCATTTTACTGTGATTTGTACTCTACAGCTACTGTTCTATGGTTGGATGCATTTAGCTTTTTGAGCCTCAGTTTCCCCACCTGTAAAATAAACTTAGTTAAATATTTTTAAGACCCACTGGGTTAAGTTAAGCTAACATTGATCTTATCTTTAAAAATGTGGAAACAACTCACTACACGGCAAAAGCTCAATGAGAGTTATCAAATTTCTTTTTATTTCTGGATCTCGAATTAAGAATGACTGAACAGTAAGAGTCTCTAAAGGGAAGAAGACAAGCGTTTTACAAATTAACAATTACATCACTGGGGAGCTGCCTCAGTAGCCAAATGAAGCTTCTTCCAGTTTGTGTGGGAAACAAGAATGGACCATGAACGCCACGCAGAGACCCCAGCAGCGGCTGCAAGCGCCAGCACAGCCGCTGGGGTCTCCCTGAGGACAGAAAATATCTTTTTTAGCTCAGAAAATAGAGCAAGCCAGAGGAGAGAGAGGTTTTCAGCTTAAGAATCTGCCTCCCTCCTTCCTTTGTCCCCTTCGACAGCTGTCCGCAGAGCTCAACTGTGCCAACATCCCAAACCCAAAATTCCAGCCTCCAGAATCCAAATTTCTGCTGTTATTCACCTTAAACTAACTAGTACATCTCCCTGCCCAGTGTTTTTCAAAAGCCCTATTTCAGAAGCCAGTTCTAGAGTGCCTGGGGCTGACGTCAACTTCCCTCAGCCAGGAGACATTGATGGCATGGATGGCCAGGCGGGAGGGAGCCTATCGGTCCTAGTCCAAATAGACCACACAACCCTGCGATGCCAGTGGCTCCTCCTCTGTGCAGCCCTGAGATAGAGCCAGGTGAGGGCATTCTCACGCCCAAGCAGTCGATCATCTCCTAAGGATGTGGTGATTCCTGGGCAGGTGCCGTGGGCCTCGTGGTCTTCAAGGGAGCCTCTCCTAGAAGGCTGGGCCCCCAGGAGCTGAGCACAGAAGAAGAGTCAGGGAACAAGGACATTCAGGACAAGGGCCATTGAGTCGGTCTCCGTGAGGGCAGGGGGAGCTCCCACCCTGGGACGTCAGACTCTCGAAAGGGGCTCCCAGGTGAGGGAGCAAATATATACTTTCCTCTTCCTCCTCCCATCCCTAACTGTCCTGTGGATCTCAGTAACATCCAGGTCCTCCTGAGGTCACCTTCCCTTTCTCTTCCCTCTGACCCTGCAGAAATCTTTCTAAGCCAGGCCTGCCATCTGTCACTCTTTTCAGGATAAACTCTGCGAGGCTCACAATCCTGCAAGCCACAACTCTCTCAAGCACTGTGCCTCCTGGCTTCCACCTCCTTGCCACCTCCTTCCCAGCCAGAGACCCTGTCCTCTTTCTTCTCTGTCCTACCTTCACCTTGGAGGAGCTGTCCCGGGGAGTCTCCTCCATGATTCCCCTCTCTGCCTTTCCCAGCCTTGACCTTGAGGAGGTATGACAGTCCAGAGGCTCCATCCATCCCTGCATCCGTGAAACGTCATCACAGGAAGTTCATCTGTCTGTGCCAGGACAAAGGCAGTGGACACACAGTCACTGGCCACCTCACTGAGGGTGTGGGCTCTTGGAGAGGAAATGACTCTATCCCTTACTAAATGTGAAGTTGAGAAACTCCACTGGCTACTGGGACTGCTCGTTCCAGGCCGACCAAACCAGCCCTACAGGGTGGTTTACAGCCACCCACCTCCACACCACCCCTCTTTGCCAGTGCAGAGACCACAGGCTGTAGGACTGGCTGCAGACACTCAGAGGGCACAGGCAGTGGCTGCAGAGAAAACATCCCCAGCCAGCTAGGGCTGTGGTCTCCAAGCCAGTGACAGTAAGCGCCCAGCCACTGTCTGGCTTCATCCTGGGTCTTAGCAGGCACTGGGCACTGAACCAGCGAATTCACACTGAATTACATCCCCAGCCCATTTTTAATTGTTTGAGACAAAACCTTGCTCAGTCACCAAGTTGCCCCGGCTGATCGTGGAGACCTTGCCCAGCCCCATCCTTCCCTCTGTCCCCAGGCTGCCACTGATCACCACCCATGCGCATCTCTAGGTCATGAAGCTGCCCATAGCCCTGCTCAGCTTTGCTGACCTTAAACTTCCATTCATGTGGAGGTGAACAGAGTTCTGACTCCGCTGGTGACACTGAAGCTACCACCAGGTGACAGGTGAAGAGCAGGCCAGGCGCAGGGAGCCTGACCTCATGCAGGACGATGTGGCTACTCCAAGTCTCCAAGGAGTGGGACTACTCCTTGACTCCAGCATGTGATCTAACACTTCTCCTGATGCAGGGGGCCCTGCTGGGTGCCCTCTCTGCACCAGATGTCTACAATGGCAGCACTGCCATGCCTGGCATGGGGCTGGGCAATGGGAATCCTCCACTGGATAACAAGACCTCCCCTCCCCAGAGCCACCTGGTAAAGGTGGCAGCAGGTCCCTTGGTTTCCCTTCCTAGCAGCCCTGAGATTGGTCCCAGCCACTGCCGCATGTGACCAGCCCAAAGGAAGCTGTCCAGAGAGGGATGGGAGAGGTGGATGGGAGGGAGGAGCACAGCTCAAGAAGGATGCAGAGCCCTGCCGGGGGCACTGAAGGGGAATTCTCTGACCCAGCTCCTCTGCAGGAGTGGAGCCAAGCCAGTGTGGGGCGGCACATGCTAGTCCCTACATGCCGCCCAAGAAAAGCCGACCATCCTCAGTGTCTTGTGGACTTGGTAGCTGTGGATGGACACACAGCCTGAGCCCAGAGAGACAGGAAATGCCAACGCACTAAAAAGCAAGCCTTCCCGGGGACTCTGCTGCTCGTTCTCATCAGGCTCCAGGCAGCACAGTGTGGCCTTGACAGTTGGCCTTTCCTAGGTTGGCCAGTCCTGGTCTCCACTGAATTATAGAGGGTGGAATTTCCAATACTCCAATGAGTCCAGAAGGAAAGCCAGAGGGTGTGGGTGAACCCTGCAATGCCAGTGGCTCCTCCTCTGTGCAGCCCTGAGGTAAAGCCAGGCGAGGGCGTTCTCATGCCTGAGCATTCGGTCATCTCCTGAGGATGTGGTGGCTCCTGGGCAGTTACTCTCCTTTGGGCCTGGGTCAGGTGGTAGCCTGGCTCTGAGCCCTTGTGGAGCAGAAAAGAGATGGGCAGATCTGGGAAGGATCAGGGCTACCTTGTCCTCTGCTTCTGTGGATTTCACAGTTGACACATACTCAGCAGAAGCAGCTCACCAGGTCTCAAGACAATCCAGGGTAGGGTTTAGTCACCCCCACAGCACCGTAGGAAGCAGGGCCTCTTTGCTGGCCCCAAGGATCCCCAGGCTAAGCATGTGATGCCGACCCCTGTCCTGATAGCCATCACCTTCTAGTGTAGCACAACATGAGCCTCAGAGGATTGAGACAGGGATAGGAGTTCTGACCAGTAGATCCAGAGGGACACAAATGCCCAAACCGGAAAACAGCAGGAAAGCCGACAGATGCACACCCACATCAGTCAGCATAAGGAAAGTGCAAGAGGAAATATCAGCAGGTGTGCGCTCACCTCACGCCATGGTCCCAAACAGGCTTGTAGGGAGGCCACTGCACTAGCTGGCTGACCAAGATGCCACCATCTTGGAATTACATGGGCTGGAACACACTGTGGCAGGAAAAGCATGCCCAGCTATGCTGGTGCTTACTTCACTGCCACAAAGCATCCTAACCCACTCCCTGACCACCCTCTGCCCACTTCAAGTCAGTCCCGGTCTTCACTGAATTATAGAGGGTGGGATTACCAATACTCCCATGAGCCCAGAAGGAAAGCTGGAGGGTGTGGGCTAACCCTACAATTCCAGACTCACTTTGCCTAGTAAATGTTGGGGCTGCATTTCTCTTCCATCAAGAATGTCGCTCCTTTGTTTTCTCCAAATACTACCTCTGTATCTACCTTCCATTTTCCCACTTTCAATAGAAACAAGAACTTAAAAAATCTCCCCACCCAACTCTCTCATGAAGCACAACTAGCAGTCAACATCAGAGTGTAAATAGTGGGGCTGTATGGAGACTGTGGAGTGATGGGACAGGGCCTCCTTTTCTCCTTGGGTGGACTGGGAAGGCAGGCTTGGATAGGCCAGAACTGTTGATATATTTTTTGAAAAGGACCAAAACTCTTGAGTTTTTCAGCAAAATCTCTAATGTTTATATAACACCAAGTGAAACTTCTTTGAAGTAGTGGGTTGCATTGTTGTCTGGGTTGTATTTCTCCTGGATAAATATTGAGAAGCAGGATTGCTAGTATGTACATTGAGGTTTAACGGTCTAAAAAGCTGCCAATTGTTGACCAACATGGCTGCTGTATTTTGCACCTCCCACCAGCCATACAGGAGAGCTGTCCTTTGAACACTTTTTATTTATTTTCCTTCTCTCAGGTGATGTGTTCTTATGAATTAACTCCCAGAATCCTGAAGCCCCTTCAATATATCATCAAGAGGGACACAGATAGAGGGTGAAGCAGCTTGCTTGAAGTCACAAGGTAGGTAAGGATAGAAGAGGCCTGGCCCAGACCACCTGCCCCAGGCTCTTCCATCTGTCTACTCTGACCTTGGGCTCCTGCAGCAGACAGGCCTTGCCCTCCACCAGCAGCCGATGCCTCCTGGGGACCAGGGCTGCCCACACCTTGCTATCACTCACAACCAACTTTCAGAGCAGATACGCAGACTTGAAAGGCACATCTATCCAGAGATCTGCAGGCCTTTCCTATAAGCGATCAAATAGTAAATATCTCCCTTCTGTTGACCCGACAGTCCCTGCCCCAAACACTCAGCTCTCCCCTTGTACCTCGGAAGCAGCTAGTTGATGACTATGCATAAAGGATGCGCAAGGCTGTGGTCCATTGAAACTACCATAGTCAACCACGCAGCAAACCAGGTGTAGCCCACAGGCTGGTCTCAAGCCCTGACTGTGGCCATCATTACGTGACTGTAAGCTTCTGAGCATGGCTCTAAAGCCAGGTCAGCCTGATGCTGTAAGCACAGGTCCTGCCATCCCTGGAAGGCTAACACAGCCCACCTCCCGCCATGACCATGGGGTCCTCTTTCCCACTAGCTGACATGCAGCTCTTCTCTCTTCATGACTCCACAAAATAGGCTGTGGCCACAATTTCTCATGTGCAGCATAATTCAACCGCAACTTCCTGCCTCGGGTACAAATGCATCGTACCTGGCATATGCACCGGCCCCAAACACCAGTCTCATGTGCCAGGTCTGCCTGCCAGCTCTGGACTCTATCTGAGCCTTGCTGTTGTCATCTGGAAAGCAGGAACTCTCACAAAGCCTGTGTCACATGCAGGGACTGTGATCACTAGGGGATTCCTTTGGCCAGAGCACTGCAGACAGGCTGGACACCAGTCAGCTCCGGACACACCACGGCTATTGCCATGTAGCCCCCTCCTCAAGGCGTAGAATTCGTTTTCTATCTGGTCGGGTTTTACTTTCTCACTGGGGAGAGCAAAGAATGCACTGTGGTTACGAGGTCCTATGTAATTATCACAGGCTGCACAGGGTGGTGCCATATAGTTTTGCAGAAAATGGAACAGCCCCGAGGACAAAATTGTAACATGGTAGTAGTAATAATAATGGTAATAATAATAATAATAACTTAGGTTTATTAGGCACTTAGTAAAACAACATGCTAAGTGCTTTCCAAACACCTTCCTAATCGCTAGCATCTGGACAGACTTTGGAGCTGACAAAGCATTTCTGAGGTCGTGTCACCCATGGAACCCCAGCAGCTTGCCCATGTCCCCTTGTCCTTTCTGACTTACACATGAAAAAACCAGCCAAGGTTTCTCAGGGGAGATGATTTGTCCAGATTATCATCAATAGGAGACAGGCTGCATTCTTCTGCAGTGACTGGACTCGGTCCCCTAGACACTCTCCACTCCCTATGTCCATGACATGGCCCAGAAGATGGGGCAAAAGCCCTTGTCTAACACACAGGAAGCCCTGGGTTCCACCCCCAGCACTGCAAAAACATACAACAGAATCAAAGGCCATGAGGAAGGTCTGACAGAGGAAGAGTTCCATTGGGCAGGAGGTGCTCGCGTGTGGGGACCACCAAGCTAAGCATCCTGGGTAATGCAGGACACTCTCTACATGAGGACCCACCCCTCCAGTGACAATCAGCCCCACACTGTAGCCCGGGAGGACCAGGTCATGCCCTTTTGCCCTCCTCCCAAGCATGGGAAGCTCTCCAGGGCTGTACCCTGGAGCAATCCCTGCATAGGGCCTGTGTCCTATCTCTCTTGTTGGCTTGAGGATATTTGTCCTTGCAACATCCAACCAGAGCAGCCTGATCTCCTCTGTCCTGTGAGCTCCTCCCACAGTGATCACAAATGAGTCGTTCCTGCAGCCACCTGTGCCTCCTGCTAGTTTTGTGTGTCCTTCCCTGGATGCACTGAAGGGCAAAGACCAATATAAAAAATTACTATAACATAGCCATGACTAGAGACAGTTTATTCCAGGTGGTCTCTGGAAGTGTCAGGCACATAGGTCTCACAGCACAGGCAGGCCCTGTGAACTCTACTGTGAGAAAGTTTAGTCACTTTCTGGTCACTGGAAAAAATGCCTAACACAACTTATAGGCAGAGAAGTTTATTTTGGTTCATGGTTTTCAGAGGGTTCAGTCCATGGTCCCTGGCTCCAAGCAGAAAGAGAATGGTAGGGACTACATGGAAGAAGATGGCTACTCACCCCATGGCATCCCAGATGCAGAGAGAAGGGATAAGAATACACCCACCCAGGTCACCCCCTGCAACCCAGCTCCAACCAGGCCTCACTCCTGAGAGAACATTCAGTTATGAACTTGCAGGGAGAAGAATCCGCTGAAGAGCATGGTACCCCAGGATCTAGCCACCTTCCCCACACACACAAATTTAGGGAGACATTTTAGATCCAGATCGATCAGCCAGGTACCCTTAGATAGGGTATGGCAGTGTCCTTCTGCATCATGCAGCTCGTGAGCCCATCCTCACCTGTCCAACAAAAAAGACATAGAATAAAACTCCAATTCAAAGGATACTTAAACCTTAGTTCACAAACAAAAGTTGTGCATATTTTAGGTGTGCAACACATTGTGATATGTGCCTATGGGACAGAAAGTCTCAATAAGCTAATTAAGGCATCCCTTAGCTTTGTATGTGCCTAAGACAATCTGCAGGGCAAGTACTATGGCCATCAGAGCTGTAGTTTGTGGCCCAGGCCACTGAGGCCCCACAGTCAGGACTGGGCAGGGCTGACTCTTCTCAGGGTACATGTCTATGGACACTCTCAGCAAGGTCTCTCTGGCCTCACCCTGCTGTCACCGAGACAGCCACTCCCCCTGTACCTCTCTGTCAAGCAGACTCTAGAGGATGCTGGCCTCATGCTCCAGAACAGCAGGGCCTCGCCTGTGAAGCTGCCCCCTGGCTCCACCATGTACCAAGGACATCACTGCTCTGTCTTTCCCCGGACCGTGGTCCTCTCTCTGAGCTGCCTGGCTGGTGCAGGGATGTCCTGGTCAGATGCTATGTCTTTCCCAGATCATGGCCATGCCCTTCAATGTCACAGCAGCTGAGCGCCCCCTGCATCAGGCAGGAGCTGGATGCACCTACTTGCATAGGCTCCCATCTGGTCCAGAAGCTGGTGCCGTGACAGAACAGGCCTCCCAGATGCCTCCTGTCCTTGAGCTTGGAGCAGCCAGAGCCAGACACCTACAAGAAGGTTCCCTGCACAGCCCAGGAACCAGCTTGCTCCGCTGTCACCTCCCTCCCCTGAGGGTCCTGACCTGAGGTCCTCGGCACACAAGAAGGCCGCCTCCAGCTCCAGGCTGACCCTTCGCCCTCTTGCCTCCCTCCCTCCATGTTCTTCTCCATTCCTTCTGCCTCCCACTCACATCCTTCCCTTCTCTCCTCTCCAAGTTTCTTTCTCTCCTTCTTGCTCTCCTCTAACCTCCTCCCCTCCAGCCCCACCTCCCACTCACCCCTTCATGTCCACTGTCTCACCACAGCAGTGCCACTGTGAGGCCTGGACACTGAGAGAGGGAACCTGCTCCTGCCCTCAGAGCCAAGTGAGTGACAGCACACACCTCATGGGACACGAGGAACCCATGGTGCAGACTCATGCTGGGGCGCGTGGGCTCCAGGACAGCCCACAGCCTGCACCCTGGAGCCTCAACCAGGAGGACAAGGCTAAAGCTTGTCCCACAGCCCTGCTCCGAGGAATCCCTGTGAGTGTCGCTGGTGACATGAGCTCAGAAAGCCAATTCCGGCACAGTCATCGTCTCCCCTCCCCAGCTGCTGCAACCCTCAGGCCTCATCTCAGCCTGTGTCCACCCACAAGTCGGTGCTGCACACTACTGCTCCTCTCAGCAGCCTCACACAGCCAGACCTCATGTCCCTGGCTGGCCACTGCCATTGCCCCAGCCTGGCAGCAGCCACAACCTAAGCTCACGGAGGCACCACCCACCCAGCAGCAGGACAGAGCCATGTCCCTGAGGCTTGGGCACAACCTGGAAAAACCAGGGAGCCTGAGACCAGGGGCTCAGACTCAGAAGCTGCCCCCCATTCCCAAACCACTGTCAGAGAAAAGAGGTCCCACCTGCCACAGGAAGCCAAACTCCCTGCTACCCCTGTGCCTTGGTGTCCTTCCTTACCAGGCTGAGTTCCAGACTCCCGACAAGGCAGTCCTGGCAGGAGCACGTTTTCCACTTCCACCTTGGCCTCCTGTCCTGCGCCCCACCCTGCTCCACTTGCATTTCTTCCCTCCTTCTTTTCTTCCTCCCCCACTCTCCCTCCCCACCCTCCTGTCTCTCTTCTTTTCTCACAGGACTCTCAAACCCAGAGGTATTTGTTTGGGCTGAAACTTGGCACATGAGTCCTGAGCCTTAAGGCAAACGTTTGTCCTGGAATTCATGAGAAGTCACTTGGCTGCTCTTCCTGGGGCCATGGAGGAAACCACGCAGCACCTCTATGCTGCCTGCCTATCCACCCCAGGCAGCTGCTGGTGGGGCCCTGGGAATCTCCTGCTCAGTGGGCACAAGAGTTACCCCAAGACAGGGCTTCTGGGAATCCTTGGGGTTACTCACTGCCCTCGGCTGCAGCCTGGGACAGCAGGTTGCTCACTGCTGTTACTCTGCAGTGGGCCAGAGCTTGTCACTAGGCTGCCTTGAGCTGGGGCGCATTCTGTGTGCCCCCCTAGGGAGATTTCCCAGGGTGCCCAGATCTGACTGAGCCTGAGTTGAGAGGACTCATGGGAAATGGAGTGCTCTAAGTTATATTTTCACTCATGCACACAGTGTGACTGAAAAAGTTAGTATTTAAATTCTTTTAATTTATTTATTTTGAATCCCCTTCAAAATACAAGCTCTCACTTCAATCACACCTATCCCATCTCCCTGGCCGCTTCCTGTAGCAATTCCAGAGTCCTCTGCCCAGAGGGTCCTGAATTGGACCGTGGTGGCCACCTCGACGTCCTGAAGCAGCACTGACTCTTCCCCTTCCTGGTCATTTTGATTTGAGGAAGAGTCAGTGAATAGGGTGGATGAGGACACAGTGTCGAGCTTTCCCAAGCCACTTTCCCACTGGCTAACATACAGCTGCCCTCCGAGGACTTCAGCTCACACCTCATAAAGACCTCACAAACAAACACTCCCAGAACTGCTTCAGAAAATGGCAAGGACAGCGGGATAAGAGCGTGTGGAGCAAGAGGGGAGGGACTAATGCTGATGCATCCATTCCTGTAAGAAACGTGTTTATTTAAGCATCGACCACACATTTCCATCACACCCACACGCGTTCATTGTCACTTCATTTCTTCACTCGTCAACTGTTGCTTCTTTTACTGTCTGACTCCTTTTCTTGACTCAGCATTGCCTCTGTATATAGAGAAAAATATAGACATGAGTCATCTTGTTTACTTACTCGTAGATTAGTTCAGCCACCACCCGGCCCTCTATGCATCCACCCACCGTCACTCAGCTCCCCACTTTTTTATCTGGTGGCCCATGACCCTTGTACTCTGCGGATCTCCTTCCTGGATGCCAGCAACCACAGGTGGTCCTGAACCCGATATTTACCACATTTAATTGCACTTCTCCCTCCATAACTAGGATAATATATAATTTATAAATTAAGCATAATAAGAGATCACAACAGCTGATCATAAAAGTATAACAATAACTGAGTTAGAGTTGTGGCTACATATGGTCATACACTTATTTAAAGCTGATAAACTCATTTGTTCCAAAATACTAGTACTTTTAGAGTAGGGTTTTCCTTGGGTGTCTGGACCTGTGGGAAAGGAAGCCAGAGGGGGAGGACTCCTGTCTCAGGGTGTTTATGACTGCACTTGTCCTCAGACTATCCGTGACCCCTGTACCCCATCTCTGTGCCTTCACAAGCTCATAATTCTTGCCTGTGAGACATGTCTCCTACACATGTGCATATTGGTGCTTCCATGGGAGGGGATATTACAGTAGGAAACCTTGTTCCTGTCACCCGCCCGCTCAGTCCCCTGTGGTACGTGAGCCACTCATCACAGCGAGACTGTAAGGAAGTGATCCCAAGCCGGAGCCAGAAGGTGCCTGAGGTCCTGGTCACAGGGCAGAAGGTGCAGGGAGGTGGCATCTGGCGGGGCAGCAGGATAGGTCAAAGAGGAGCCACACCTCCCCTGGAGCCACCCAGAGAGCAAGTGATGCTGTGAGACACCAGCTGGGCTTGGAGGGCTCCATCCTGAGCCACCCTGAGGTGCTGTGTGACCTAGTCTTGCTACCCCTACCCAAAGTAGAGGTCAGATATCCTCCAGCGCTTACACTGAGGCTTCCATTGAGGGCAGGAAGGCCCTGGTGTGGACAGGCTATCTCCTATGTCCATGACATGGAATGACACCAAGCACCTGGGCCAGGGGCTGGGCAGGCCTGGTCCACTCATCTGTTTGAGCCAGACCAGGCAGCTGGCACAAGTAGATGCTCAGTAAATCCTATGACACAAAGTCCACCGAAAGTCGAGGACTGCATCCCATCCAACCTAAGCACCTCTACTTCTAACTACTTACATATTCATCTTTCCTTTCAGATCTTCCTTTAAAATGTAAATTGCTTCTTCACAACAAAGAAAATAATCCTCAGAGCAAGGAGACAACCTGGAGGATGGGAGAGAACGTTTGCCCTCCACACCTGAAGAGAGTTAAGTTAATATCCAGATTACAGAAGTAACTCCAGACTCAACAGCGAAAAAAAACAAATAACCTGCCTTAAAAATGGGCAATGGAAGAGACATTTGTCAAGAGAACAAGCAAGAGAAAATACACACACACACACACACACACACACACACACACACACACACACATCTATACCATCAACTATCATGGATTGTAAATTAAAACCACAATAAGGTATCACCTCACACCTGCTAGAATTGCCATTACCAAAAAGACAAAACATAGCAAGAGCTGGCGAGGATGTGGAGAAGGGAACCCTTTCACACTGCAGGCAGGGACAAAAATTAGGTCCACCATTAGGAGAACAGTATGGTGATTCCTCACAAAATTAAAAATAGGACAACCATATGACCCAGCAATCCCATGACTGGGTATTTATTGAAAGGAAATGAATCAGCATGTCAAAGAGACAATTACATTGCCATGTTTATTGTCTCTACAGCCAGCTATGGAGACAGTAGAAGGTCCATCAGTTGGCAGATGGATAAAGGAAACATGGTCCATACATGCCATGAAATACTATTCAGCCATAAAAATAAATGCAGTGCTACCCTCTGTGGCCATATGAATGATGTTGAAGATCATCATATTAAGGGAAATAAGTCAAGCACAGACAGACAAAGGCCACGTGATCTCATCCATCGCTCGACCATAGTACAGCTGAGCTTGGAGAAGTTGTGGGATGTTGCTGGTCACCAGAGCCTGGGGACAGGAGGAGGAAGAGGAGGAAAGCTTGGCTGTGAAGTTACACATGGATAATCCTAGGGAGTTCTTATGTCAGTACTATGTACTTCAAAAGGGCACAGGAAGGGACTCCAAATTTTTTACCACACAGAAACATGAGGAGAAAATGTGTTTACCTTGATTTTCATGGCGCACTAGGTATTTGCATATCACAACAATGCATTAACCATAAATACATACCACTTTGGTTTTATGCATCAGTATAATACAAAGAAAGTGATAAAAACAAATCAAAAATACAGATTCTCCCTCCAACCTTCACAAATAGGAATGCATGGTCCAGCTCTTTGAGCTAGGAGATAGAAGGCCAGAATATCCCCAGGGTCACCCTGCAAGGTGCTGACAGGTCAGAAAAAGACCCCAGAGCTGCAGACCCTGGGCCAGACTCTTGTTACCCTGTCAAGTGCCGAGGCCTCTTGTCCCAGTGTCAGCCCTCTACACCAAGCCCCATGTCCACTCCTGTTGCCTGTTGGCTGCTACCTGTGGACTGTGAGACTCTGGGTGAATGTGTGCAGCCAGGGAGACAGAGGTGATGGACCAACGTGGTGGGCCAGGTATGCAGTGTCTCAGGTAGGCAATTCAGCTGGAAACCCCACAGGGGAAAGTTAACTCCATGTGGCCATGGTGTTGGGTTTTGCAACTCTATACATTTTTTAATCTATAATTATGCGGTACACACCTAATTAAAATGGACTATAATTGTTGAAATATTTTATTGAAGTCATTTTTTTTTCCAAGCGACAGGTTTAACAGATGATAAAACTTGTCTTGTGGTTGGCTGGGGCTGCCAAGTACCTGAGGCGGGGAACACAGGGTGTGGCTGTCGGACAGTCACCCTGTCTGCACGCCAGCACTCCATGCCCAGGGCCTCAAAGGCGCCCCAGGCCCGGCACCAAGCACCTGGACAGAGGCAAAGGGCCTGGGTGGGCGTTCTGTACACAGCACCCTTGAGGTCTGTTTTCGCGCCAAAGAGAAATCCTTTGAAATTGTGCAAGGGCAGCTGAGATCAGAGGAGCTGTTTGTTCAAAGGCACAGGAGAGCGGAGAGCCTGCCCAGCTGCAGCCCACACCCTCCAGAGCCTGATGACCACAGCCAGGCAGGCCCGGGCAGCACTACACCTCGAGGACACAAGGACACTTCTGCCACAGCGCCTGGTGGCCGCTGCATGTTCCAGCCTGTCCCCTCATGGCTGACACTTGCTTCAAGGATGGGAAACTGAGTCACAGAGGAAGCCAAGGGTCCAAAGTCTTTCCTACATGGAGGCAGCAGCCCAGCATGGGTCCAAGCCCAGCTCCACTCCATGGCCTGTAGAAGTCCCCTTGTCACTATTGTGTCCTGACTCATAGGCAGCATGAGGCACCTTTGTTACTGCAAAGACTGGCTCAGCCTAAGGGAGGATGAAAAAGCTGCTCCAGGAGAGCAGGGTTTCTGTCCACGCAGTTTGTCTGTCTGTCCCTCCCCTCTCCCCTGGCTAGACAGTGACAGAAAACATCAGCCTGGGGGACTTAGCAGGAGATTCATCTTGTCTCTAGCCTGAGAACCCAGATGCCATTGACCCCAGTTCTAGCTTATCTGGGGTGTCTCCACTCCAGGAGACAGGACACCAGCTCCACAGCTACAAGAGGAAAGAAAAATAGCCTGAGTGCTGACACTCCATGATGGCTGTGTGCTTTCTGTCAGACACAGTCCCTCCTCCACTTCCAGGTCATGCTTCCGTTTGCTGCTGTCCCCAACTTCCTGCTCTGCCTGCATGTCCTTTCTGTGATGAAGAGCCATGATGATGAGGAACCTGCACCCAGAACCAAGGCTGTGGGGGCCAACGGCACCGACAGAGGTAGCCATCCTGGGTAGGGCCTCCCCTCCATCTTTCTCCTCCCAGGCTGGGCTTCTGAGCCTGGAGGGGACAATGACCCCAGGGCCAGGCATGAAAGAAGGGACAAGCGTATGCAAGGCCTGGCTCGGGGCCAGAGCGCCACCTGCCTGCTTCTCCCAGACGCCCCCTGACAGCTGTTCAGGAAGGGGGTTATTTGTACAGAGCAGCCTGACAGGGGCTAAATCCCTTCCCCGGGCACCGGTTCCCAATTAAAATGTGGCAGGCTTGATGGCTGTCACCCACCCCACCCACTCTCTTGGTCCTCAAATCCCTCCTCCCTGGCCCTCCCCTCCTACTGAAGGTGCCCTCTGGCAGGGGGCAGCAGGGTGCCACACCCAGCCTCCACCCCAGGAGCAGTTCCACCCCTGCACACAAGGATCCCTCCCATGCCGCCCAGGACACCAGTTGTCTCCTGTCAAGTTCCATCTGCTCTGGAGCAAAGTGCCTCCTTCTGTCCATTGAAGACATGAGGAATCACAGGTGGAGTGGGTCATGGCCGAGGGGACAAGTGGACCAGCAGATGGGACAGAGCGCCCACTTGTAGTCTGTCCATGAAGGACCACCACTTAGAACGCACACCGCACACAGCATCCTGAGCCTCCGAGGACTCACCAGGAAAATGCACCTGAGTGCCCCATGTGGGTGAACTGGACAGGGAGGTTCAGAGCCAGGCCGGGCTGAGACTCCCCAAATCCCGCAGGGTGAGACAGGACCTGGGAGCTTCCCAAGCTCCTGCCCTTCTCTCCATCTGGACACCAGGTAAGAAGAATGCCCAGGTGCCTCTGGCCTGACTATGGCCATCTGGACCACATCCTGTTCGGCACCAAGGGGCCTGACCTTGCAGGATGTGAGCAGATAGAGCTCTTGGTCTGCCCACTCGGTGCGACAGCCAGCTCCCTTTCTGACCTGTGTGACAACCCAGAAAGCCCCAGGCCTTGCTAAATGTTCCCTGACAGGGCAAAGGAAGAAACCATTGCCTTCCTGTCTTCTGGGTCAGATAAGCTGAGCTAGGTGTTGGGATGCATGTCCATAGTCCCAGCTCTCTAGAAGCCTGAGGCAAGAAAATCGAAAGTTGAAGCTGGTCAGCCTGGCAACTTAGTAACTCAGGAAGATCTTGTCTCTAAAGAAAATAAATGTTTTTAAAGGGCTGGGTATATAGTTCAGTACAAAATCCTGGAGTCCAATGCCCAATACCCAAAAAAAAGGGATTTTCTCATGGTTTGATCTAAAATTCCACTTGAAAGGCCCAAATGTTCAAAGATGAGATTTTCCAATGAGTTTATTTTTCATAAATTCATTACCTTAGTAGTATGTGTGTCCCAGCTTGATGAAGCAGGTCATAGGTGGTGGCTTTGAGGTCATTTGTAGGCCAGGCCCCGCCCCCTACTTCTCTCCCTCTCCCTCTGCATCCCGGTTGTCATGGAGCGAGCAGCTCTCCTCTCCACACCTTTCAGCATGATATGCCTGCCCCACCCATGGCAGGCTACGTGCAATAATGCCAGCCAACCATGGACTATAGCCTCTGAACTCGTAAGCTAAAGAAAGTCTTCTTTCTTGTAAGTTGTTTTTCTCAGATATTTGGTCACAGTGATGAAAATACGACTAACACAGTCATGTTCCTCCTCCCTAGGACATCTGGAAATTCAGAACAGACAATGCGCAAAAGCAGTACAGGGAAGGACACAGCTACCACCGATCTTCAGCCAGAGTCCTGGGCTGGCAAGCAAGAGGACTGAAGCAAGCCTAGGTACCCTTTGGGAACTTGTGTTCACACTGGAAGGACAAAGCTGTACCACAAGGACTGTCTGAACCTTGGTGTCCAGATTTCCCAGATGCCACCATCCTGGGACAGTATGCTCATACAGCTCGGGCCACTGCTCCATGGGTCTGTGTCCTCCGTGAAGCCATGAGATCTCAATGGCGTCTGCCTCCTACAACTATCACAGCATCCCCTAGAGGGTCCGCATGAAGTGTCCACTCCTGACACTAGAAAAGGCCCACCAGAGTCAGCGACACCATTAAAACACCCTGGCTGTGACTAAAGCCACAGATACTCCATCCAATCACAGCCCTCTGAGTCAGATCCACCCAGGCAAGGAGCACTGTAAGTATACTTCTAAAATCTTCCCAAGTGACTTTTAAGCAATGAGTATTCACTCAGCCAGGAATTCAGTTAGAAGAAATTCACTGATGTTAGGAATATTGTAGGAATGTCGCAGAGCCATTCTATGGGACCCAGAGTGGTACAGAGATGAGAAAGGCACACTCTGCCTTCAGGGAGCCACCATGCACCTGGACAAGAGCAGCACATAAGCTGAATGCCAGTCCAAGTAGCCCCTCAAGTTCAAGGACACCAAGGATTCTGGGATGTGTGCTCAAGGCAAGAGGAAAAAGGGTGGCTTAGGGCCATTAAGTAAATGTGTACAGGTTGTTGACTACACATAGGTACCCAGAGATAAGTGACTATTTTTAATGCACCAAAAATTGCCACAGAACCAATGACAGACAGCGAGGTCATGTCCACCAGGCTACCCCAAGAGCTTCTCCTCTGCTGTCAGTGACAGCTAAGCGGCCCCTTCCGGGGAGCCTTTCACAAGGGCCCACTGTGGACAACTACTCTCTCCTCTGTGCTGTGTCCCTTTCAAACCTTGTTTGGGTCAATGTTTCTCCTGATAGTCTCTTAGCCCATTAGGAGGAAAAACTGGGGTTATAATTATGACACTGGCGATGATAATGGTGGTGGTGATTTTTATTGTGTTGGTGTTCTCAGCTCCAAACACAAGTTCTGGTAGAGTCTGTGCTCAGCAGATGTCAGATGGAGGGAGGGACACACTGGGTCAGGGGGAGAGCAGGAGGGAGTGGGGAGCAGGGACAGAAGGAGGATGGATGGATGATGGATGGATGGATGGATGGATGGATGGATGGATGGATGGATGGATGATTTAATGGGTGAATGAATATTCTGATCAATAAACACATAAATCCCAGGCACTTGAATGAATTTTGACAAGCATTAATGGGAAGGACGGTGTCAAGGGAGCTGTTGTGAGCCAAGGGGAATTCTTGGAGGGGAAAGAAATGGACCTGAAGGCTGGATTTGATTCTTCCAAATGACAACAAGGAAGAAGAAATGAAAGAAACACTGTCCAGCTGGTTGCATGCACAGAAAATTAAACCAAAAGTCATCAGTGAGGTTGGGCAGTCACCTTGGAAATAGTCTCTCTGTTTGGTACTGGGTCACCAAGGAGCACAACCCTCCAATCAGAAGCCCCCTGCTGCTGTGTCCAACACATGTGTCCTTGGTGATGTGGGCATCTCCCTGCAGGTGCCCTAGTGGCTGAGCACCTTGGGGACCACACAGGTGCACAGAGGTGGACCAACTCTGAAAGTCCACGAACCTGAAGCCAACTCTGCTGTGCACTCAGCTGCAATGTCTCCCCAACTGGATCAGCAACAGCCTCATGTGAGGGTCTCACAGACGTGTTATGATGCCATGTTGCTGTGTGATGCAACCTAACAGGAATCTTCCTCTGGGCCTCAGTTTCCAAATCTATATAAGGAGGAATACATGCCCCCCTCCCCGGACCAACAGCTAAATTAACTGCTAGGAAACCTGGACACATCAAGGATTAAATCCATGTACTAAATCTGTGCTTTCTTTCCCCTCCAGCTCCCATTAGCATCCACTCTACTGGGTTCCAAAATCTATCTGCAAACCTCAGAGATGATAATATATTCTTAAAACTCAAGAATCACCTTTGCACCAGTTGTCCCTCTAAGGGAACCGGCCCTCTCATTTTCCAAAAGGCCAAGCGTTGTGTCCAGCGTTTCCATGCAGCACCCAGACAAGGATGAATGCTGACTGCAGCAGCAAGAGTGGGAGATGGAGCCCTGGAGGACGCAGACCAGGTGCCTGCCCTCCACAGGGCCTCGGTGATCCTGCCTCACCTCTCCAAAGGCCCTGCCCCCACTCTGGCTTGCACACCTGTCTCCCCACCGTGAGATCAGCGTCCCTCCCACCATGAGAAGAACGTGGCTTAAGATGCGTGTCGCATTCAGGCCTCATCACCATGGCTTCATTCATCCCCACGGGCACAGTGATGTTTTTAATTTATGGAGCACATTTGTGGTGTGTGAATTAGAAAAAAGGAAATGTGAGTAAAAAGTTCCCGGAGACAGAACCACTTCTTAACTGAGGACAGAGAAAGGAGAGCAAAGGGACAGGAATGAGCTGGGGCAAGTGTGCTGTGTGACTTCTCCCTGCCCCCGCCACCCTCTCTCTCAGTGGTGGCTGCTCGGTCTCATGGAGGCAGTTCTGTTGGCCATGATGGCACTTTTGTGACTTGGAGGTGGCTACTCCCATGATCACAGTGAAGGCGGCCCGAGGTGCCACCCTATCTCACGGGGCTCCCTCTGGGCACCCCCATACTCCCTGGCACCAGATGCCAGAGCCCTTGTGGGCAAAAGCCCAAGCGAAGAAATCCCATAAGCCTGCAGGAGGCCAGCCCGGGCTCCATAAAGCCCTCTCCCAGAACAGCTGGCCACAGCTGCCCGGAGCTAATTCTACAGATAATTGGCCACTGCCCTAGACTCAAAGGGGCCAAGATGGGGCTAGTGTTGGGGCCCAGGTAAGGCATTCCTGGGGGGGTCAGAAGAGGGCTCCCAGGTCTCTCCTGCCTCAGTTTCCCACCTGTTCAGGAAAGACACGCTTCCCTGTACCACATCACACATATCAATGAGGGGGTTATATGCTGAGGGACCATCGCAAGGCCTGAGGCTGGTCTGTGCCTTCCGGGCCCTGCTCTGACACACAGACAGAGCTTCCTGCCCCACTTCCTATGAATTTCGCTGTGCCCCCCTATCCCTAGTGTCCTGCACAGCAAGACCATCAGCCTGGAGTGGTGTCCCCAGAACCACTGTGAGATGTCCTCAGGATGTCCCATCCAGTTGCTGCAACCATGGTGCCTTCCTCCAGCAACCTCCACTCACAAGGCCTTCCAGCACCCCACCTTTTCAGGTCCCCCTGAAAGCTTCCCAAAGAAGAGCATGCAGAGGTTTCTGTGAGCCCTTGGGTGGGCTGCTCCTCGCTCTGAGGCCAGCCGGAGCCAGCCCTGCCCAGCCCAGGCAGACAGCTCAGGTTTCCCAGGGTGACCAAATGAGTTCATGGCAGCTCCTGCCCAATGCAGAGGGGCTGGCACAGCCTCACGTCAGCACAGTGTCAGTGCCACGCGGGCTGCAGCACGGGATCATGCACATCTGCCCCAAGGCTTCTATGGGGGCATGTTCTACTCCAGACCCCAGAAGATAAAACAAGAGCTGGTCTTCCATGCCTGCTCACAGTGCTCAGAGTAGAGTTCAGGTCTTCCTTCCGTCTCCTGTCCCAGCCCCTGGCAACTGCGAGAGCAGTGAGGAGCCACCCACCTTCCCCGCTCACCGGGCAGCTCCCTCCACCCCACACGGTTCTGTGCACACTGCTGCCACCTCCAGCCACTGCGCAGTGACCTGGATGGGGCTGCAGCACCTCACAGGCAGAAAATGAGACGTGAGATCATATCATTCCCTCTGACAGTTAAAGTAAAATTTTATGTGCGCAATGTACTCACGCACTGATTACCGTGCTGTATAATTTTATTCTGGTTTTGCCAGGCCTGCTGAACCCCTGCTCTTTCAAGTGTTCAAATGCTCTGCTTGCCAAGATAAATGATTATAATTGACAGGGCATTGTCAATCTATAGCAAAGCTGATTTCATTAAGCACGCCAAGGGCCAGCTCTGGGGCACGGAGCGGCGTGGAGAGGGGTTTGATCTCACGCTCTCCCCGTAGTACAGTCCACACTGGCACCAAAGGCTGGAGGGCAAGAGAACAAAGCGAACGTGATGCCTCTGAATTCAAATCTTTCCCTTTGAAATGAAGCGTCCGGGATGGCCAATAAAACTGTGGAAATGGATTTCTGCCTGCATTTGATGTTAAGCCTTCAGTGTCAAGCGCCAGGTCTAGTGGTTGCCTTTTCTCCCCTTCCTTTTTTTCTTCTTCTTTCTCCCCTTGTCTTTCCCCTCTTCTTTGGATGGTCTTGTGGGGAATGTGCCCTTTCATAACTAATTTCTCAGAGTTGGAGGACAAACAGCTCCGAAGTAAGAATGGCCGATTAAGTCTGAAGGGTTGAGACCTGCTCTCCTGGCTGCACCAGAGTTGATCTTGTAGAGATTAAGGCCCAACTCCCTTCTCTTCAGTCTTAAACCCTCTGCTTACGAAGCCCTCTCTGTGTGCTCTTTCCCCTTCCTGTCCACTGGGTCATATAAGCCTGAATTCTCTCCCTTTCCAGATAAAGAGGGCAGCTGGGAAGAAGAGCCATGTCCTGCTCACTACAAGGAGCCATTTCGTTGCAATTTCACCTTGATCTCTTAGCAGCCCGTGATGAAGAGACAAGAGTGTGGCTCCCGAAGGGAACATCCTCACTGTCCTCCTGCTCTGTCCTCGGGCCAAAGGAATTAGGGCAAAAGCTCCAAGACCTAGACCCTCATCCCCAGAATCACTGCCTGCTCCTGTGCACCAACTTCCAGCTGCAGAGTGAGCTCGGGTACCCATCCCCTGCTGTGAGAACTGAAGGGTCTACACACAGAGGGGAGCGTCAGCATCACTGTGAGGGTATCTTGGGCATCTTTCCTCCCAGATCTTCTCAGGAGGTTGGCAGACAAAGCACTTATACCTTCCCCTTTCCACACAAGGAAACTGAGGCACCACAGCACCATCCCCAGAAGCCAGTCAGTGCACTAAGCCCTCCCTCAGCCATTGGAGAGACAGAATGGTGTTGAGGACTGAACTCCAAAGGGACAGAGGGAGACGGAGGAAGAGCGGCACAGCTCCCTTCACTCTGAGGACACCTGGTAACCCCAAAACTCAACCTTGAGTCTGCAGAGCCTCCGAGGGTATAGGGGGCAGAAGATCAGACCTAGAATCTATGCAAAAGGGAGAAGAGCTGTGAGTCCAAGAGAAAACCCTCCTCATACAGAGTCAGGTCCATACACACACACATGCACATACACACACACACACACACACACACACACACACACACACACACATGCACGCACGCACTGCAGCCCTGCCCAGCCACCATCCAGCTTCCCCACAGCCCACTCATTCCAACTCTCCTGACTATGACCTGAGAACAGCCCCCTGTCCTCATACAAGGGAGGATTTCTCTTGCGATAATAAAAGTTCAATGAAATCCGAGGCCCATCTTCTGGAGATATCTCCTATGGACCTAAACCATGTCCAGGAGATGGGTTGGTCATGCACAGCAAGGGCAGGATGTCTCCTGGAGGCTGCACCTCACCCACAGCATCAGGCCTCACTGGCCTCAGGCCTCTGTGAGGGGATGCAGGTGTCAGACCCTCAGTGATGCTTCTCCTCTCCTCTCCTGTCCTCAAGTCTCAGATCTTGAGGAGAGAATGGTGCGGGACAGCAGGACAGGTCTTGCTACACCACTCTGAGACGGCATTAGGGCCATAGGCCTCCGAGTGCTTTACAGCAGAGGATAGATTCTTTGGCCCTTATGGGAGGGTGGCCAGGTCTGTCTGTAATTTGACTGCCCACTGACTTTGCTTCCCGCATGCATGTCCATTCCATTCTGGACTACGTGGACCCTGCGTCAATAAACTAGCTGAGTTAGGTCCTCACAGCAGATGGCCATCTCTTCTAGGCTCTGGATCCATGGCACTGGAAAAGGAAGTAAAAAGGAGAGAGGAAGAAGGACTTTATGCTTCCCATGGACTAAAACTGATCCTGAGATGTTTTGGAAGTGGAAGGGATCTGGCTACAGAGCTCCCAGCTGATCTTTTGTTTTTATCCTCTGGATTCTTTGGGATCTAGAAGCAGAGAGCTGCAGCTGACACAGAAATACTGGTGAGAGGCCATTGCACATTCAGTCCAACATATATGTCTTGGGCCCCTGTCATGCTTCACACACTGTCTTAGGCTCTGGAAAATGGTGGTGAATGAAATGGACACAAAGCCTTGCTCTCAAGGAGAAGACTTAATAAAAATAAGTCAGTAGGTCCAAAGAGGTATACTGAATGTAAAACGCTAAAAAGGAAAACAGACAAGGAAGACAGAAGAATTCTAGGGAAAGGTATGAATTTAAAGGCCATCAAGGAAGACTGATTTTAAAAATTCATTTGAACAAAGATTAAAGGAAGAAGAGACAGAAGCCATATGGAGAAACAGCGCAGGCACTGAAAAGGGCAGGTACAAAGGCCCAGAGGTAAGAGAAAGAAAGAGAACGAGAAGGAAATGAGAATGAGACTAGTCTCCCTAGAGAGGAGAGTTCAGTGATTTCTTCATGATAGAAGGAAAGAGAAGATTAACAAAAGAATCAGAGCAGAAGAAACCACATGCCAGAGCACTCAAAAGTCTGCAGCAGAGAGAAAAAAAGATGCCCTGAGGATACAGAGAGGACTAGAACCAGCAGCCTTATACAGGAAAAGGCCAGAATGAGAGCTGGAGGTGAGGACAGCGGTGCAGAAGCTCCTCATTTGCACCTCTGCACATGAACACAGACAGTGACCAAACATCTGCCCCTATTTATTTCAGTGGACAATTTCTTTTAAAGAAAGTAAATGAGAAAAACTTGGATTGCTGGTATACAAAGTAAGCTTTCCTACCAGCACAAGGGTGACTACAGGGCTCCATGGGTCACTCCACAGCTATGTGGTAACCAAGGTCTTTCCAGGAGTTCTGAACAAAATGTGCAAAAGCTGACTTGAGAGGAAATAAGAATGATTAAGAGAAAGTAAGCTTACATTCTCAGAGACAAATAAAGAAACATTGCCTCTATAAGGTAAACACAAGATACTGTGTGAAAGGGACAATTAAACAAGATGAAAAACTTCCAGAAAATTAAATAATAACTAAAAATAACTAAATATAAGCAAAATAAATAAAAGCAAGAAATTCAATTAAGTGTTTGAGAGACAACACTAAATTTTCTAGAAAGAAGAACCTAAATGGCTACAAGATGAAAATATGAAAGGAGAGAAAGGTACAGGAGAAAGATTACAGAGATCCCACACTCAACTAGTAAGAGTTCTAGAAAAACAGCGTAGAATAGATAAAGTGTCCTCCCCCTCAAAAAAAATAGATTTAATACGAATGATTGTCCCAAAGATAAAGGATAAATATCCTCAGAAAAACTGACCCCACTGAGTGGTCAGTACAATAAAAAAAAATTAAATCTGTAATTGAACATATTATTATGAAATTTTAGAACACCAAAGCTAAAGAGAAATATTCAACTCATCCAAGGGTCATCTTCAAAAGAAAAAGAATAAAACCAATATCAGATTTGTCCTTAGTGCCACTGAGTCTAAGAATAGAATGGTGAAAATTCCTGGAAGTTTTAAAAGGTGTTAACATAGAATTTTATACCCTGCTAAACCATCACTGACAGCTGAGGATAGAATAGAAACTTCAGGAGGAAGGAAGAGATTAACATACATATACATATTTATAGAGAACAGCAATAGAAGCTGGACTCATGCAATCCAAGGAACACATAAACAGGAAAGGTAAACATGACACAGTATTCAAGGCAGGACTATCACAAAAGAGCCCCAGAGTAACATCTCAATAGAACCCTGAGCAACAGGTCTAGTTTCAAATGGGATGGAGGATTACTCAAAGAGGACAATCTGCAAAAAGAAGATAGGATCCCACTGTTTCAACTTATTTTTGAAGTTTTAAAATACCTTGAGAAGGTGAGCAGTACAAGCAGAGCAGGAAAATACGTGGAAGTAAGAAAGAAAGGTTAAAGAAATAGAAGGAAAGGAATAGAAATGAGGGGCAATAAGAGTGTAACCACGGTACTCTGCTTGACTATAGAATGTCACATGTAGAGTCACAGTAGAGTCAGCATGATTTGTTTCATAAGTTTTCAATTTCACAAATCACTGTATGGACAAAGCATGGTGGACTTAAGTTTGAAAAATACATTTCATCTACCTTAACAATATGAAAGCAAAAGTACAGGTGTTAAAAATGAGAGGCGGAGGGAAAAAGAGATGATGGGAAGAATAGGGTGCTATTATTGCTCCATAACTGGAGAGTCAAATGGAAAAACAACACTGTAGGTATATGTGATTTACATATGCAAACACAGCTCACAAAGAAAGTAAGCAGGCATGTCTGTCTTCATGTGTGTGCCTGCATGTGTGTGTGCCTGCGTGTGTGTGTGTCTGCATGTGTGTGCCTGCGTGTGTGTGTATCTGCATGTGTGTGCACGCATGTGTGTATAGAAAGTAAGTCAAAGGAAAGAGCTGAGGGTTCAAATGACTAAACTATTAATCTGTTACAGGAGGTCAAAAAGTGATATCCAAACTTGATCAATCAAAAATAACATTAACATGTATATCGGCCCTGTGACATTAAACACCAGGATAAAGAAAAACAAACAAGTCAATATAGTTAACAGAATTTAAAATGACTCAACAGGAGAAAAGAACTAGAGGGAACAGGAGACATGGCAAAAAAAAAACTGTTATTTTTCATTATAAATATATCTGGACTGTATGATATTTTAATCACATGAAAATATTTGATAAATTCCCTTAGGTACCACTTTAGCTGAGTATCACTTCACATTGTCATGACAGGTAATAATATCTCGGACCTCACAGTTATACTTATGACTCTTGCATTGGGAATAGTGTGTTGCTGTGTTCTATTCCATTTATCTAGAAACTATTTTAAACTAAAACACAGACTATTACATTTCACTCCATTCACAGCTCAGAGCCAGAATGTACTTTAGAAAAGAAAACAAGTAACACACAATTTGAAAATATTTTTTGAGATATGAATACCCCACCCAAACCTCACCTTTAATGACTCATTCACTAATGGACCCATTGTTTATGTATGGAGTGGCTACCAACAATGAGGGTATTCTTGGTGCCACATAGGCTGCCTCAACTCCACTCCGGGAGCCCTGGAGAGACTGGTACCTTTTGAATCCATTTAACCTGAATTTTAATCCAGTAGTTATGGAAAACTCAAGAATCAGGAGTTAGGAAATTTTAGAGCCATTGTTTTTGTTTTCTTTAGCTGTGTCAACATGAAATGATCTTAGGACTCTCTCTCTCTTTTCTTTTTTTTTTTTTTTTTTAAAGAAGAAGTAGGAAATTTTGAAACAGTTGGGTCCTGACATCGTTGGCATGAGCTAACTGGTCAACCCACCAGCAGGGGGAGTGGAGACTGCTATCTGACCGGAGGCAGAAGAGGAAAAGGGTGCCCCAGTGCCATCTGCAGCATGCACTGAGGACTCAGGTGGCCACCTGTGATGCAACCCCATGCAATGGAAAGAGCACAGGCCTGGGGGTCTAGAGACCCAGGATTTAGCCCTGGCTCTGCCAAAACTCTGCCTGGAGATGCTGAACGTGCCACTACAACTCCAAAGGCCCAGTGTCCTCACCTGCAAGATTAAAGGGTTCACCTAGACAATGCCCACGTCCTTCCAGCTCTGGCATGCTCATGTTCCCTGATTGCGTGACCACCGAATTCAATTAAAACCAGAGCTTTTGCCTCACCCCACGTTTTGGCAAAGACAAGCAACACGCCCGTGTGTACATGAAAAAGCCTCCGACAGCGGGTCGATCAGCCTCTTCTTGTTGTTGGTCGTGGTGTTTTTCCTTCCCTGAGCTTATCAGCCTGTGATCAAGGGCTCTCTCTCCAAGGCAGGTGCTTATCTGCCCGCTGAGGCCGAGGGCACATCTCAGTAACTTGCAGCTTGTGAGGCAACACAGGCGTTGCTGCTACGGCTAAGCCACCACCGCTGGCTACAAGGCGTTGTCTGATAAACAGGCTTGCTCCACACACGTCTGCCTGGGAAGCAGACAGCGGCTGCCAGCCCGCCCCTGCCAAGGTCTGCACCCGGCCAGCTGCAGGTGGGGCCTGGGCTCGGGGAGGTGTGGGGGCCATTTGAGAGCTGCCAGACTGTTATGAAATAATCGGGCAGCTCTGGCTCTGGTGTGGTGAGCTTCCGGGCACCTAGATAGACCTGGGCCTCAAAGGGTCCCAAAGGTCAGAACAAAGCGCTGCTGGCTGGGCAGAATGGGCTCCCCAGAAAACCAAGGCTGGGCTTGGAACCCACGCATTAGGGAGAAATGACCCACAGATCTGCTATTTCTAAAGGCCAAGGTGACTCACTCCTGAAAGGAAATGTTTCTGAGAACCGACACTGACAGCACTGAGAAAAGTGATGAATGAACATGTTGCGGGCCCTGCCTCTGAGTTCCCAGGCTGGGGAGAGAGTGGGTGCACGGAGCAGCCGCTACTGCTCTTCTGTTCATCCGGTGAACAGAATTCCTGCTCCGGTGAGTCCCTGGTGCACCCGGGCACTGTTCTTGGATCTAGAAAGATCAGAGGGGCAACATGGGAGGAAAGTCTGGTGTTTCCACACAGAAACCACCAATTCTTTCCTGACCATTTGCCCAGAGTCATGGCCACCAGTCACTGGCTGGTCTAGGGACTTGGTCGGATGCCCAAGATACGGTGGCCCGACGAGATGATCACACTCACCACTGCGCACAGGGGCACTGAAGGGCCACTGCCAGCCCCCTTTCAGGCACTGGTGTCTGAAGAGACAATAGACCCAGGTCAGACAAACTCTAGAATCAGATTTCTTTCTACTACTACACCCCAGTACATCCCAAGCTCCTCTTGCCAAACTGCCCTTTCTCTTCCCTTCCCTCAGTCGAGGGACAGTGTGGCCACCTCTGTCAGTACTGAGCCATCATGCTACAGGAACAAACAATTCCACATCCATGGCTTGAAACAAGGTCGTCCTCCTCATCTACACTGCAGGTGGCTTCCGCTGCTCAGAGTCCCTGAGGTGCCCAGGCCAATGACATCTCAGCACGCGTTTCCCTGGACACCAGCACAAGAGAACTGGAGAGTGGAGGAAGGGCTCTCTCAGCTACTAACTTCTCCAGATCAGAACTGACCAATGTCAGCATAACTCACAAGCCACTGGCCAGGAAAGTCACATGATCACCCATAACCTCAAGAGAGACTGGATCTGGCTTGGCAGGAAGAATGTCTGGCAGTGTGGCTCTCCTCCACCCAGGACCCATAGGGAAAACCCACGTCTTTGAGATTGCTGAATACTTTTCTCCCCTTGGCCAAGAGTGAAGAGACGCAGCTGACTTCGGAGTCCTGCCGACGTGTGGGATTGTGGCCTTGGTTACCTAATGTCTGTGCATCTCCACGGTCTTGTCTGCAAAGGGGACAGCAAGGCCTCCATTGTGGAGTGAAAACTTGCCAGCTAATGCAGGCAAAATGTACTCCATGACCAACTAATGTCCCTCCCACCCCCGAGAATCCATTTGTTCCCAAGGTGATGGTCAGAGAAATGGCTTCACTCTGTGAGAGGGAACCCAGCTTCTCCACTCTCTGGGGTGACTTCTCCACCCACAGCAGACCTGACTCCCAGACATATTGTAGAAAACACAGGCTTCCCATGGCACAGGCAGTAGAGCAGCACCTACAGGGGTGGAGATTCAATCCTGAACACACTAGGGCCCTAAGGTGTGGGGAAAGCGAAGCTCCAGCGAGACTTTCTAATGATCCATGCAGTTATTTGGCAAATAAATGCACTGGACAGAAAAGCAAAGTAAGGCACACAGCAAGGGAGGCCTCGTTGAGGCACTCCTAACTTTAGGTCATGGAAGAGTCCTTTGGACTGCCAGGTTTTTTGATCAGAAATTCAGGACAGGGAGGGTACATGGCTTGGGGGTGATCCCAGGCACATGAGTGGGCAGCTGAGATGCATGAGGGAATCAGCTCTGCCCTCGGAGGAAGTGAGCTCGATCGTTATCTGTCAGACAAACAGCTCCTAAAGCGCACCGCTGGGGCGAAGTAAAGCAAGCTGCTGGCGTTCTACAGTGTGAGGCCCGATGCTGTTTATCTTAGTGTCTCAACACAAAACACAAAAGTGTGTAAATAAACACAACTGAAAGGAAGGACAGTGCGTCCATAATGCTGACTTTCAGAGAGTCTGAAAGGCCAGGATGTGAGCCATGGCTGCCGGGCAGTCTGTAGGGTCCTGGTTGTGTTCAGGGGTCTGCACACTCACCAGCTTACCGTGTGGGCATGGAATTCCTGGAAAACTTCAAACAGGAAGCCAGAAGGTCCTCGGTCCACATCTAAGGTTAGGGGGAGACTCTAGCCAAGTCCCTGCCACACAGGGTGCCTCAGTTGCCTTTTCTGTCAAGTGTACTTGCCAAAGAACTGGGGGATTTGCTGAGAAGTCCGCTGAAACAAACCTGAGAGAAGGTAAATGATTAATTCTAAGTGATAGGAGCTTAAAGTGATCATAAATTTCTTTTGCATGTGTTTATTCTTTTCTTCCCAGATTCTGTATCCCAAACTGCTACTAAAAACTTGGGGGGTTCAGGTCCCATTTATACTGTCAACAAATTATAAGCCTCAAAGTGATGCACTTACCAGCCACGGGCGTCAGATTCCTCCTGAGGACAGAGGGCCGAGGTCCGCTGTGGTGCAGACCGGCTCATGATGCAGCACTGTGAACTCTGCACATGATTCTCTTGTGCCAGGTAAGTGGTTCTGGCAAACTGACAATAAGTCTGATAGGTCACAGAGAAAAGTATCAACTGCTAGAGAAAGTAAGGAAGGAAATGGAAGGAAAGAAGAAAGGGAGGAAGGAAAGGAGGGAGAGAGGGAAGAAAATGGGAGAAGAAGCAGTCCACCCAGGGTTCTTGCCGAGAAGCAGTAACCCAACCCAAGGGCCTCCACAAGTGCAATTTGACCTCTCATGTGTGCACACAAGTAGGCCACCACATCAGCTCATCTTCCCAGGGTGCAAATGCAGCAAGCACTGCTTTCTGGTGACAATGCAGCACTCCAGGACAGCTATGGTCTGAGTGGATCCTGATGGTCACTAGCCAAAGGGCAAGAAGAGAAACTGGGCCCCTGGTCCTCACAGTGAGGACCAGCTCCCCATGCTGCAGCTGGAAGAATCACAGTCCCTGCTCTGCCTTGTAGTCCTCAGCAACCTGAGCTCTCAGCCTCCGAGTGGTCTCCCTACGTCCCCACCAGCCAGGCCAGGAAACAGGCCCAGGTAGAGGCTTTTACCCTGAACAAAGCCAGGCATCTGCCTACACCATGGCATGCTCAGAAGCTGTGTGAGGTCAGGCCCCAGGCACCGAATCCACATGGCACCATATCCATCCAAAGCACACTTACAGGTGACACACATGATCACAAAACTCTCGGGCATCTTCAGGAGGAAGAAAGGGCCTTCTGGAGTTGGCAGAAAGTGCCTTCTCTACATACAAAATGGCATAAGGATGCCCACATCAGTACTCCTAGGAGGACCCAGTAGGGCGCAGGTGAGAGATCCCTGCAGTGCAAAGGGCTCCAGCCCCAGGTCAGTCGTAGCCTGTCACAGCTACTTCCACCCTGTCCCTTCCTGGTGGCTGTTGCCAGCCAGAGTCCGAGTGAGCAGCAAGCCTGACAATCTGCTGCCTCAGGTCTAGCCCTGCACATGGCGTTGCAGGATGTGGTTGGCCAGATCGGCGAGGCACCTAGAAATGGGCTTCCCAGAGGCCTTTGCAGCAAAGCCACAAGTCGGGGAGACAACCAGCCACCTTCGCTCCCTTTTCGAACTGTGGACTCTTATGGCAACTGAAGGAAGGAGGCTTCCTCCCAAAACACCCTGTCTACCGTGAAAGGTGAAGTCTAGAAATCATTAGCTAGAAGGTGACACAGCAACTTTGAAATCTCACCAGGACCAAGCACAGTCCACTGCAGGAAGGAATCTCAGTTCTTTCAGAGTATGCAAGACATGTTTATATCAGTGAGAGGTAAATCCCTGGGCCAGGGAGCAAACACAGAACAGCAAATGTGAGCTGCTAGGACATCCAGCTCCTCTGATAAAATAGCACTTGGATGAGCGATGGGGAGTGAATCCAAATCGTGCACTTTAAAGATTCCCTCAAAGCACAGGAGCCTTAGAAATTAGCAGAGAAGTAACCAAAAAAGGAAAAACAAAACACACTTGGGACTTCACCAAACCCAGACACTTGCAGAGATCTTTAACTGGCCTGGCTGCCAACCACTGACTCTATAACTCAACATGAGCTCTAATTGTCTGTGGGAAAAGCTACCAGAAGTTACTGGTGAAGCCGTAATGATAGGATCCATCCATCTACCTGCATTTCTCCATGTGTCTTTAAAAAAGAAAGGGCCTGCCCACCCCCACTTCCTCTTTCGTGTCACTGCAATAGCAGTGTAGCTTTGAGGGACAAATCACTCCTAATGGGGAAGAACACACGTGGACTTCTTCCACCCGGATGTCGGTGAGCCTCTCCCTGTGCCTGCTCCATCGGCAAGTTAATGCTTCCTGCAAAATGAGCACTCACTTGGTACTTGGATGGCCAGGGAGCAGAGGCGGGAGGAGGGTCTCAAAAAGTAACATGGGAAAGGGATGGGAACAGATCCAGAGGACAAAGGGGCAGAGAGTCTGGGGACGGAGAAGGAGCACCCTGTAATGGAGAAAACTCAAGACAGAATCAGAGGGAACAAGGCCTCCAGATCTTAATGTAAGCACAGCTGACCCCCCAGGAAGTGGACAGTGAGGCTCTGAGAGCTGCAGGGAGAGGGTGAGGGAGGTGTTCTTGGGAACCGTGCATCAGGAAGTTAGGAGAGAGGACCAGGCTCTTTTCCCTAAACTACCCTCCAGCTGCAAGGGGAGCTGTAGCTCATTTCCTAGAGCTGAGGATGACTTTAGAGGTAAGGCCTAGCATTCATGGGACATGGGAGAAGGTGGGTGACTTGGGCAAAGACTCTTCCTTTGGCAAAAGGCAATATCCAGAGGGATGATCATGAGACTTGCAGGCGCTGAGCCCGAGTCCTGAACCCAAAGTGGGGTCTCAACACAGCATACACTACAGTCCACCCCTTGTGCTACCTGAACACACTCGATGTGCTGAGTTCACTCCATCTGGGAACAGCGGCCCCTGGATCCTGGTTGGCCTCAACTGCTGGGAGAACTCACAAGAGCGAAGTCAGTGAGACACATCCCAGGCACCTACAAGCCTAGTGTCACAGCTACATCCCACAGGCCTTGTCCCCTCCTGTCTTTCCTGTTGGATGTCACTCTGTCAGCCAGCATTTCTGTTCATCTGGGTCTGGCCTGAGGGGTTGCCCACTCCATTTCTCCTCAGTAAACTCCAACATGAAAGGGTGAGGGTCAGAGTCTTGAATGAAGGTGTTATTGAGCTGGGATGGCCTGCTCCCTCGTTGGGCATCACAGGCTGGCAGGGTTAGGAACTCAGCTTCTGCTGTAACACACATTGCTATTATAATTATGGTGTGATCCTCAGCTCTTCTGCCTTCAGGATGAGCCTCTTTGTGCACTGCCCTCAGGCACTCAGGCTTAGCCCTTAATTGGTGATTAATCACTCTCAGCCTCTCACTGTCTCTCTGTAAGGCACTGGTTGCCCCCCAGTGACAATTCCGTGATACATCTAATCACCACCGCCCTCCACAGCCTGAGAAGTTGCACCTGCAACACACCCCATTCTCCAGTACCTCATCCCGCCCACACCAGCACAAGGTCACAACATCGCCTTCTGCAGGCCTTCTGCAGGGCCTTTCCGTCCAGTACCTCCTCCCAGGGATGGCCAAGGGAGTCTTAGCTATGTTCAGACCAGCTGGGACTGGGACCATCCGATCCAGCTCCAGTCCCAGTCCAGAGTGACATCCGAGGTCCACTCCAACATACCTGAGTAATAAAACAGAGATGAAATTCCAGGAAGGAAGTTCACCAGAGAGAAGTCAGGGGACCCGTGCAAGGTCCTGCACACCAGCCTGAGGACCACCAGCTAGAAATGGTGCGCCCAGCCTCAGGTAGCTTGTGTGGGCTGAAAGCTACCTCCTCTGTGTCAGCTGAACCCTGGCCCCCGAAGATGTCCACTCCTCCTCCTGTGCAAGTGTCCTTACATGGCAGAAGGAATTTGCTAATGTCACTAAACTGAGGACTGATGGGAAGGGTATGATCCTGGACTGTCCGCTGGGCCCAATGTTACCTTACAAAAGGGAGGCAGGAGGTCAGACCAGAAAGATGTTTGAAGATGCTAAGAAGACAGAAGCAGGAAACCCCAGCTAGAACCCCAGGAAAATGAAAGAGTGAGAGACAAAGGTTCCCTGGGAGCCTCCACAGGACATCCTGGCTGAACCTCAGTGCGACCAACTCCTTCTCACCTCTGCCCCAGAGATGGATCGTGGGTTTGTGGACACTAACAGGTGGCCAGTGGATAAAGGTGGGAGCCTGAGATAAGAGGATCTGGGGGCTGTAAGCCAAGACAGAGGGGCTCAGCAGTCACGGAATGAGAGTGGAGGGCCAGCTAGGTTTCGTGTCTCTGTGACACTTGCACAAAGAAGAAAGAAGAGAGAAGGAACTGGGGAGGGTGGGGGGAGGGCAATCTGCCATTTCCCTTCAAGGGGATCAGCTGAACCCCCAGATATCCCAAGGATGAAGACTTCTACTGTGATTAGGATCCAGAGACTTGCACAGGACTCTCAAATGGCTTTCACCGGACACTGAAGCAAAGAGAAAACCACAGTATACAAGACCATATGTATAGGATACAATTTGTCCTTGTCAAAGATGCGGTGGACTCCAAGATGTCATCTGTCTGGGAGCAATTAGCTGTCATGGCGTCAAGAGGGATGAAGGGGGTGGCCCCAGGTGCTGTGAATCAGCCTTCGGAAGGTGCCGGTAGAGGAAGGCTGGAGGCAGAAGACAAAGTTTAGGCCAGTGACACATGCTTCTCTTTGTCTCCAAGGACGAATACACCTGGCTGGACTCCTGCCTCCCTTGAACAGAGTGATAAAGACATAGGCAGGTGTCAGAGGTCTTCCCTGGCCTGCACCACAGCCATCAAGTCTGTCCCCTGTGGCCCTAGAGGCCTTCGCCAGCTTGCCTGCCCCTTCCCTCGTCTACACTGTCCTGTCATCCTGCTGACCCCACCCAGCACAGTGCCCAAGGCACTTCCTTCACACGCTTCTCCCAGCTCAGTCTGTCCTCCCTGATCTTGTCCTGGAGCTGCATGAACAGAGGCTCTAAGAAAAGGTCTTGTGGTCAAGGGTTGAGGCTCTAAGAAAAGGTCTTGTGGTCAAGGGTTGAGGCTCCATCTTCTCCTCTAGCCCTGAGCCACCTGCTTGACTACAGAGCCTACTGCTGGAACCTACATTAAGTCAAGGAGGGGCCAAGCAAGAGGACAGGGAGAAAGGAAGGAGGAGGGGCCAAGGACCAGGAGCCAGCAGAGGTGGAATGAAGGGAGCTCTGGACAGAGCAGCAGAGGGGCCAAAGGCTGCACCACACCCGGGTGGGGGCGAGGAGCCACCGGCCTGACTGTGAAGGCCCAAAGGACCAGAGGCTGTGGAAATGGGCCGGGCTGGGAGGGTCCCGGGGCCTAAGACTCGTGTTTGGAGGGTGCAGCCAAGGAAGGCAGAATACAGACTGGACACGCAGAGGGCAGCGGGCAGCCCCCCGTTTCAGGTCCAGCCCCATGGGTGGGTGTCCTAGCTCTCCACAGAGGACTCTCACATATGTAGGTCCAGCCCCAGGAGAAAGCAAGGCCAGGTTGGAGCCAGGTTTCCTGCCTCATGGGCACCCATACAAAGAGAACCAAGGAGCAGAGGATACTGAGGCATGGCACAGAGGAGCCGAGGGAGAGAGCACAGAAACATGGAGGGCTGGATGTGGTCAAGCACTCCAACTGTGCTCAGCACTTAGAAACAGTCCACCCACAGAAGACGTGTGTGTCACCCATCATATCGCCTCAGGATGCGGTGGCCGTCCCCGCTTGGTGGGAGTGCACATTGTGACATTCTCACAGCCATGAACTCCACATGGGTCACACACCTTAGAGGAGGCCCCATCAGGAAAGGATGCGTGGCTTCGTCTGTTAAACTGTGACTCTGAGAGTCGGAGCAGGAGAATGAGGGAAACAAAGTATGAATTAATGAAAAGACAGCATAAAGTGAATTCATACAAGGAGTGATGAAAAATATGGGGAATACCAGGGCCAAGAGCCACTCCCCAGAAAGGCAGCCCGTCAGAACATTGCAGGGTGTCCTCATCCAGCTAATCACAGATCTGCCACAGTGCAACTTCCAGCTATTCCCGAAACCAAAATGACCATGAAAGGTCAATGTTTTGAATCAATTCAAGACATCAAGGCAGCCACAGCAGTCTAACTAAAGACACTCATGAAAAAGGACCTCCAGAACGGCTTTGGGAAGTGGCAAGATTGAGAAGATAGATGTGTTTAAAGAGAAAGGGAATATTGGTGGAATTCTTGGAGATGTAGCTTACAGTAAGAAAAAGCCATTTTCATTTAGACATTCATTTAGTTTTAATCACTTTACACACATATTAAGTGCCCACATTTTGTTACAGTGATGCTTCTGGCAGCTGCCTTTGTCTTTTGAATTTTCATGCACTTCACTTAGTAATTTTATGGGGACAGATTTAGCCCCATTTTATAGATAGCAAAACTAAGTTTCAAAAGGTAAAGATACAGGAGGATTCTGACCCAGGACCCAGTAGGTGGATCCGAAGCCCTGCTTGCTGGCAAGGAGGCAGATGCAGTGGGTAAAGAGGGTTGGCACAGGGAGCTACTTAGCAAGACTTGTGCTGGGAAGCTGATGGAGGTGCAGGAGGTCAGGAGGTGGCGTGAACCAGTCACCTCAGAGCAGACCAGGTCACAGCAAAAGAGACACAGCGGAGAGGGGTGAGGGAGTTACACTGGAGCCCTTCCTGAACCATCAGGCCCCATTTGGTTCCAGGGACCACCCTACGAGGGACAGCCTTCCATGCACCTATCCCGTCCTGCAGCCCGCTGCTGCTCACCCAAAGCCACCCAAAGGAGACCCGGAAGGTTCTCTCCATCCACCTCCCTCCCCTCTGCTACTGCTTTCCCGCTGCCTGGCTCTCCTCAGCACACACAGCCAGGCCCTGCCGAGCAAGAGTCATCCTGGCCAAGCAGGTGCCAGGTCCAGACTGCAGCCTGAGGCACGGAGAGGCTGCCAGGCTGAGGGCTGAGAGCTGAGGGTTGAAGGTGAGACTCAGCCACCGAGTTCAAACAGAGAAAGGACAGACTCTCACCCAAATCAGTCATGTGAGGTTTCAAAAGCACCTCAAATAGGAAGAGCATTTATCCATTATGAGCATTTTCCATTTTTAGCGGTAATTGAAGTTTTTCATGGGCGGCTCAGGCAGAAGTGCCAGCACATTGTGGGCCCCGCCCCCTCAAATGCAATTAGAAAGTTTAATCAAACTCCACCACCAGTGCGCTGCCAGCCGGGCTATTTTTGCATTTTTCAATCGAGAATCATTTGGGGACTTTTTAATTGTTAGTTGGGTTTATTTATTGAACTTAGGCTTAAAAGAAAAATAAACAGCAAAGAGGCAAGAAGTGGTTGGGAATGCAAGAAGAAGCCAGGCTGTGTGATTTCATAAAGTCCTTCCTTAATAGCTCCGGCGGTTGCTAAATTCCAATGAATTCAAATTTCAGCTGGGTCTCTAAACATTACATTATTTACATCTTTCATCTATTACTGTATTTCAAATAAGATTGTTATAAAATTGCCCCAACTTTGGGCAACTGTAGATCATAAAGTAGGAATATTATTGCATTATGGGAGAGAGGCCATATCCCATTTAAAACACATAGCCACATAATTTCATAGATGTATATCTGTAGCCAGATATATATCTATGAACAATGAAATTGCCCCCAAATTAAAAGCCTCTGGCTATATATTTGTAAACACAATCAGATCACAATCCAATAAAGGAGTCCTTTTGAATTAATGTGCATCACATGGCCTCCCATCACTGCATTTATAACTTTCCTGTGAGCAGCTCCTGCCTCCTTTGTCTCTGCGAAAATGCAGGGCTCACAAGTGGATCTCTTCCTCCCTTTGGCTAACAGTGTACACAACTGTTCTTGTTTTTAAAGAGAGAAAATTGGATCTGAATCACACTCAACGAAAGCAAAAAAGCCCGTGTTTTACACCTTCAGAGGGAGAGGGTCCCCCCCATCTAATTTCTCATAACTTCTGGCATAAAACACTTTGCATTTTAAAAAGAAATTGTCACCTCACTCATTTTTATGGTTCTGATAATGAGAGTAGAAGCTATATTGCCACTCAGAAAAGAGCAGTGATTTTAAATGCATGTTAAAGAGAAAAGACCATTCCTTTAATTTAGATCATTTAAAACAAAACTTTCCAAGTGACAACCTTTTAGCTGTAATTCATTTGTCTCTCACAGTCCTCCTGGAGAAGGCCAGGCCTAAGAAGAAGGTCCAGAAGGAGTGAGTGAGGGTTCCTGTTCCATGAACACACACCTCCTAGGGGCTGAAATGCTTAGCGTTGACTGGGCAGCACAGGAGAGTCTGGGAGAAAGAGACCAGAGTTTGGGGACCGGACCACACTGTAGCTCTGTATAACATGGATTTATATGGACCAGCTGGCCTCAAGAGACAGGAAAACAACTGACTAAAGTAAAAACAGAACTCATTGTGCTTCTGGATGGACTGCATTCAGCTGGATCCAGGATCTTCAGTCATGCAATGGGAAATGGCATGCTCCACCTCTCTTTCAGCACTGTGTTTTTCTGTACTGTCTTTGTTCCTAGGATCCTAGTGGTGGTCCTTATCATGCACATGACTGTACCCTCTGTACTCACAGGAAATAGAGCCACTGTCTCCTAGGAACAGCCCCTGGCGTACCAGCAGTCACTGCTCACCCCTGAACAATTGTGATGCCTGGGGCTGTGGGGAACACTGACAGCCCAACTCTTGGATATATAGGAGGAAGCCCCACCCAGGTAGCAGGTATCATGGACATGTCATCACTCTGCTGGATTCTTTGTAACATAACAAGCCACTAGCTTAGTTAACAAATGTAGTCTGTCCCTGACATCCACATTTCAAGACCTTCCTACAAATTTAAAATTTATGCTCCTTCCCCAAGTCACTTGGACCTCTGTGAACTTCGGAGTCTTGCTCTATTAAATGGGTGCCATACTATCTCTTTTGTCTGTGGTTCTGATGCATGAGGAAGTATTTAAGCAGATTCAAGTGAAGAACTTCATGTGAACTTCTAGACTCAAACTATGTAGCATGATTGTGGGATGCTGTGGAAAGTGGATTGTCCCGAGACAGTGTAAGGTGGGAGTCATCAGAGGACATCAAATCTGTGTCTGGGTCCGAGACTGCTCTAGTCACCGCCTCTGGACTGACCATCCCGAGAGCAGAGGCAGTGGGGTCCCTCGTTCCTCCAATACCTGCAGTGCTCCTGTGTTCCATCATGCCACTCCTGTTTGTTTGCTTTCCTCTTAGGCTTGGCTTAAAACACATTGGAAATTCTTGAGAAGGATGTTAGAGGGCAATGAGGTCCGTCTACATCCCAGTGAGAATATGAGAACTCAGAGTTCACTACCCAGACCGAGACATCTCGTTAAAGGGCAACACTCAGTGTGGCTGCCTCAACCCATCACAGCTGACGGCTTTTGTTTCTGTTTTCAGAATGCGGACTTGATTTATTTACTCTGCACAGTCAATATCTAGTAAACAAAAAAATACTCTGGCAAGATTTTAAAAAGTATTAAAAAATAAGTTTAAAAACAAAAGCTATCAAAATCTCACCATCCAAGCAATATCATCAATATTTGGTGATCATTATTCTAGGCATCATTCTATGTATCAAAATAAGTCAGGTAATACAGATGATCAAATGAAGGAACAAAAGATAAAAGGATAAAAATAGAAGCATATGCAGTTTTTAAGTCTCTGAACTAAATTCTATTTTACTTGAATTGAAAGGAATAAAGTAGAAATGGAAGTAAAACCAGGAGAATTCTCTCATATCAATTGTCTTCAGTATGTGGGATATGGTTTCCTTCCTAAAATATCCCTCTATATTAAGGAAAGATATTAAACGTACACACTGAACTAGTCATCTTTAAATTATGTTTTAATTTTAGATTATTAACTCCCTACTACAGAGGAAGAGGAAATTAACACCATGTGTTTCTTCCCTACCTCCTACCCACTTTTACTTGTGATACTATTGTCTAACATCATAATATTTACATTTCATTCAGCAAACAAAATTTCAGTTTAGTAAGTTTTAGTGACTGTGATATTCACCTTCTGACCCTAGCACCATCATTCTTGAACTATTTATTTTTGTTCAGTCCTGTTTTGTCTAAAGGCAAAAAAACAAGTAAACTGGGAGGTTCCATTTGGGGAAGGCTTATTGCCACTGAAGGGCTTACAGGTGTTGTGGAATGCAAGCTTTCGAGTGCTTCTCTATTCCTAAAACCTTTATCTTCAGAGGACAACACAACTTTGTTTAAAGCTCTAGGAATAACCTGTGACTCCCGCTTTTGCCACTTATGAGCACAAATGGTCTGGCATTCACTGTGGCAGTGAAAGATTATAAGGGTACCTTGGTTTGTTTTCCATTTTGTACCCTGAAATTTGTGTTTTCTCTTTCAAGCCAATGGAATTCATTCCTTACTCTTGAAATTCAGTTTTTTTCCCCGGGTGTTCACTGGTGTTGCTATTTCTCAGTAATGCCTTCTTTTCTGTCAGCCTTTATGTCAAGTTTTCTTCAGTTATATCATTTAATATTTTTTTGCCATTTCTTCTGGGTCTCTTCCTAAAGAACACCAACTATTTGTCTTATTTTCTAGTCTTATTTCTTTTATAATAATTTTAATGTCAGTGTATGTTGAAATGCAAGGTAGTTTTTTGGGTTGACACCCAAGAGACATTTGGGAGCAATGGACCTGAAGTGTCATTTCTACATCCTTGGTAATGTCCTCTATCACACTGGCTCTGAGTTTTAAAGATTCTGAGGCTTTTGTTTATGTAACATTCTTCTCACACTAGATTTTTTTCTGCTAGCTCCCTTCTTATCTCTTTCTGTTGTTTTACAATTTTATATATATATATATACTTTCTATGTTATTTTTCAATTTTACAGGGAAATTCTTTTGTGAATTATCCCACTATTTCCTTGATAATTCATGTCGCATGCTCCTTCAATGTACCTTTTGAGGAGGGATTTCTTCCTTTCGTGCTCACAGTTGTTTTATTTTGGTCATGCCATGGGTCACAGGCTGGTCTGCCCACATGCCTTTTATTCTCGGTGAGACCAGCAGTCTGTTGACTGGTGATGTAGTGAGAGAGGCAATGGATGGGACTCTGTAATCTTGCACTCACTTGTGTCATGTGAGGCATAAGGCATGCTCCTCTCCTGTGTGACCTTACCAAGAGCTTCTCCTCTGTCACCGGAGGGCTGAGTGGCAGGAAAGAAAGTGAGTCTTCTCCACTGCACCAGTGTAAACCAGCAACTTCATTCCCAGGGCATCTGACGTCCCTTGCAAACACAATGATGGCACAGCAAGTGAATCATAAATCCTGTAAAACAGAATTTCTCTAGTATCTCACTTTTGTTTTTTTAAAAAAAAAATATGTTTATCAGTCAGCATGTGTGTCTACCAGGTCCTCGCTCCCTCTTTTGCCTATCTGTCTACCTATCTGTCTAAACACATGAAGAATGCAAACAAAACACACTCAAGGGTATTTTTCTGGGTGGCAAAGATACAGGTGATTTTAATTTGCTTTATGAGTTTCTACATTTTCAAACTTTCCTAAAAAGAAAAGAACATGTGTTATTTATATTGCCAAAGAAAAACACAAGCCTTACAAAAACACTGATCTTGTAGGGTGGTTGTAGGACAGTCGAGCCAAGTAGGGGCACAGACACAGGGTCTCACAGGGAGCAGCCAGAGCTGCCTCCATGTCCGGGCTCCTGAGCTCTGTCTTCGTCCCACTCCTCCTCTGTCAAAGGGGCAAAAGGATGGTTCTAGGGACCTGCGAGGCAGGATGGCTGGACAAGACGACTGATTTAAATCTCCACCTCAGGGCCAGCACACAGTAGTCACTCCCTGAATATCAGATCTTTTTCCTCTGTCGAAAAATTCCAGCTGGATTGTCTGCAAACCTTCAAGATGTCCAGGCCAAAACTTCAGCCAAGAAGAACTCCTGAACAATACTGTTTATTTATACAGCAGGAGATTGAAATCATTATGCCTTGACTGGCAGGAGCTATTTATAGGCCCCGTTCCCAGCACACTGCTGGATCAGGGCTCTCCCCAACACATTCACCAACCCCTCAGCTTGGCGGCAAAACTGCATGGATATCTGAGTGGGCCTCTGCCTCCCAACCACATGAAAGCGGCTCCCTTCCCTGTTCCATTAAGCTAAAATCACTCCCTGCAGTGAGCAGGCACGGGAGCAGGAGGGTCGAAGAAAACCCTCCAGAAAGGATGGGAGGAGTTCAGGGTAGGAGGGAAAGCCACCAATCGTCCAGCCACTCCACATGGAGCGGAGTCCAAGCAGAGCGGGGGTGGATCACATCCCAGGCCTGGGATGAGCTGGGATCATAGCACCCGAGTCCTTTATGGTCTCTCCCAAGTGTTGCTGGAAAAGACTCCCAGCAGAGCCATGGTGCAGACATGGTGGGTATGAAAGGAGGCTCGGGATGGGGGAGGCTGGGAAGGCCGCAGCTCACAGAGTGATAAGGGAAGAGGCGGAGAGTCTGGGAGAGTGCAGCACCATTGAAAGAGGGGAAGCGAGGAGCTGCAGGTCCACAGGGATCTTCAAGAAAAGGCATGGGGTAACTGCAGGTTGGGCGCTTCCTGGCTGGACATCTCTATCTTCTCGCCGACTCTGGGGAAAGGGAAGTCTGTTGGAGAAAGACGTTGAAGCTGTACTTTTCTCCTCAAACCGTAGCCCTCTCCCGGTGTCAGGAGCTATACAAAACGGACCGGGGCCCAGCCTGGAGGGATCTGAGTCGCTGTCCCTGTCCCCACTCCAGACACAAGTCCCTCCTGCTTTCTGGCCAATTCAAGACATCTCCAGAGAGCTGCAGAGGCCACTTGGAGCAGGACCTCCACAAATACCTTCAGCCAAGTTTTCAAAGTCAAGGCACTGAGCAAAAACCCAGGCTCTCCTCCCTCTTTTAACTTCCCTTTAAATTCAACGTGCATCTGAATTCAGGGGAAACATGAACACATGGTTTTAATCCACCGACACTTAAATCATCAAGATGCTGGAGGCCGATGGTTTGGAGGCCAACAGGAACGCTGGAGCCTTTTAAAGACTTTCTTCTATTTCTCTCGCAATCAGGAAGCAGCCTTTTTCCAAGAGGAAACAAATTTCAACCCCAGAGGGGCTTCTGCGTTCAGTTCCAAACAGCCCCCTCAGAGGCCACACAGACTAGGATCCGGGCCAAGGCTAAAGCTGGGACGGTTAGCAGAGAGCGTTTGCTGTCCAGGCTGCCCAGCTTGGGATCTACCCTGTTCTGCAGAAAGTCCCTGCGAGACACAGGCCCCAAGAGGAGAGCGGGGCACTGCCAGCCTAAAGAGAAAGGAGCCCTGGGAGGTGAACTGAAGCAGCAGGAGCTGCCCTCAAGCCCGGTGGGACACGCGGATCTAGCTCTACACCTGTGACTGAGCTGCCTGTCACCAGTCTGTGACCTAAGGTAGCCCACAGGCTCTCTTGAGAGGAAACCAACATCCATTCCTTAGGAATAAGAAGAGGAAATATTCAATACAGAGGAAATAAACAGAGCCAGAGCATACCGGTGAAGGCCAGGAAACACCCAAGGCCAGGAGGAAGTTGACTAGAAGGGTCCACAGGATTTCGCCAATGTCTCTCCCCGGATGGCTCCTCCAGCTGCTGTCTGTACACCTCACTCTCCATACTCTGCTGGAATAACATCAGCAGGCGTCGTGCAGCTCTTGACAGGCAGAGGAAGTTTATGGAAGTGGGACGATGCAGACTGCAGTCTTTACAGCATCAGGAATATAACTGTTACCGATTCGAACAGCAACATGAGAGCCTCCTCCCAACAGAGAGACAGCATCAGTCACTTTTCCACCCTCGGACATCGCCTGCATGTTACAAGAGCTTGCTTAGTGTGGCTCACGGTTCCACATCTCAGTCCATGGCAAGCTGGTCCCAAGGCATGTGGCAGAGGAAAGCTGCTCACTGCATGGCATCAGAGGGCAGAGACCAGAGAGATAAGAGCCATATAAAGTAGAAACTATGGTTGTCCCCGATGTCATGTCCCAAAGGCCCACCCCAACACCCCCTTAAGTGTGCTTTGCCAATCAAGCTGACATTCAAGATCATTCATTATCTGTCTCAAACAAGGAGAATAATAATATGTTCAGAGTCCAGCAGCCTGGCCCTTACTTACTTCATGGACCTCTTCCTGGGTTCCACACACTGCCATCGTCTCAGGGTAGGGTTGAGGCTGAAACATTCCCACTTCTTCTGTCCCTGATCTAATCTGGGAGTGGCAAATCCCAGGCCCAGTCCAAGGATCTGTGCTCCTGCTGATGACAAAACTGAGGTTTTCAGGGGTCAGCACCCACATCCTCACTGCCAGCCACATGCCACCCCCAGGGTTTGCAGAGTCTGGAGAAAGCTGTGCCTCATGCCTAATGTACAGTCTGGGGCACAGAGAACAGTGCATTCTCCTAGGGTCAGGTGGTATCTGGCTCCTTACCTCTGAGCCAGCTGTGTGATTTTCATATGGTTACTTCACATTCCTGTGCTTCAAAATCCTCTTCTGTAAAATCAAGACAATCATGATCCCCACGTTACAGGGCTTCTGGCCACACCAAAGATGCTCTTGGCCAGCCCTGGGAGCCAGACAGTGCATGCCAAGTACTGAGAACATAGTGGAGCACACGGGGCTTCCTTATCTGGGCCTGTTTGCTACTAGCATCCTTCTTGTTGCTCCAATCAGTGACAAAAACCAGGGAGCACAGAAGCACATGATGGCCCAGAGCTTCTGCCATGAGCACTGGCTTCTGTCCTCCTCAATGTCCCTCTGTCCCACCATCGAGTTTGCATCAACAGCAAACCCTGACCATCCAGGGAGCACCGGGATCTCAGGGGTCACCAGAGGGCAGGGTGAGGAAGGCGTGAGCAGTCACAAGGCCAGGCATAACACTGCCTCTGGTCCTGTCAGACCCCTCCGTTTCTCTCTGTCTATGTGTTTCTCTCTGTCTTTCTCTGTCTCTTGCGCACATGTGTGTGTGTGTGTGTGTGTGTGTGTGTGTGTGTGTCCTTTAATATTTCATCCATACTTGGGTGTCCAGCACTTTGAAGATTTCCCAGGGAGTGAAGTCATCAGCTTACCTGCCAACTGGAGCCCACCCATAGTGGCACCTTGACCAGCCACCTTCTGTCTGCTTGCTGGGGCAGGAGCTGGAAGGGCAGGTAAAAAGAAGGTAGGAAGAAAAGAAGGAAAGAAGGAAGGAAGGAAAGGAGTGAGAGAGGGAGGAAAGGAGGAAGCAAGCAAGCTGGGAATGTCTCAGAAGCCATCAGCGGGCTTGCCCCACCCCCATTGGTTTGCTCTGGCCACCTGTCCAGTAGGGAGCCATTGCCATTGGTGGAAGAAGGTCATGAAAAGCTTGAGTTCTAACTGCCAGAGACCAGATGAGCCACGCCACCTCTGAGGACAGCAGCTGTCCCTTGGCAGCACAGGGCAACAGTGGCATCTCTGAGGAACTGGAAATTCCCCACATCCAGGCCCCCAGGGACAGAAGGTGCTGCAATGCCGGCTGAGTCAGGATGGGACATGCCACTGGCACTGGACATATGTGGACCAGACAGCTGGAGGACAGGTGGAAGCAGGCCCTACAGATCCTGTCTTTCCTGCTGCAGCAGCAGGAACAGGGCAAGTGCTTACGGGTCACTCCTTTGTGCAAAGATGAACTGGACAAGATTGGGCCTTCTCCACCCACCCAGGGACTCACCCAACAGGGCAGGTTACAGGTCACAGGATGGGATGAGCCAGAGCTGCATGTTTAGCCAGCCACATCAAAGGTGCCCTTGGCCAGCCCTGGAGACAGACAGACAGTGCACCACCCCAGAGAGACGTAGCCCCTGAACACCGAGCTAGGCACCCGTCTACTATGCACTCTGTGAGCCTCTGTGCTACCTGGGCTTCAGGAGAGAGGTGGCCTCTGCCCAGGAAAGCTGGCCACAAGGGACAGCAAGGAGCAGAGGTATCCAGGTCAAGTCCTCTGGGTCCAAGAGCAGACTTTCACAGGATGTAATGGGAAAGAGAGAAGGAGACAGGCAGAAGTAGAGAGGCACAGAGAGATGGAAAGACATGGAGGACACAGGGGGAGGAGAGACAGGAAAGGAAGAGGAGGCAGGAGAAGGCTCTCGGGAGGTCAGGCCAGTGTGAGCCTGGGGAGCTGGGTGGACAGAGTGTGAGGCTCGAGCCAGGGCCACAGCCTCAGCACCCACAGAACATGGGGCATTTGTTGTATAATCAACGGGGCCTATGGGAAGGAGCCACCTTCATTCCCTCTGTGCCTCAGTGTACTTATCTGACAGATACAGCAACAAAACCCAGTCCCTAAGGATGACTGAGAGAAAAAATCAGAAACAAGGAAACTGACCTCACAGATGGGAGGGCAGAGTGGGGTCCACCCTGGAGAGCAGCTCGTGCTCCTCTTGATCTCCTCAGGAGCCACCCCGTGTGACCTGGAGGCAGGAGAAGGATGAGGGTATTGGGTACAGTATAGGACTCCACACCCCAGAACTCACTCTGCCCTGCCAGCAAGTCCTGAGCAGGTACGGACTGGAGAACAAGAGGCGCCTCCTCTCATCTCTGTCTCCTTGAACTTCATCTGTCCCACGGGCAAACCAGAGGAGAACTCGGGCGGTCAGGTTCCCAGAGCCTACAAGGCCAGGAGTCAGGGTTTCTCCACATGCCCAGATCTCCCCCTGGGTAAGCGTTAACTCAGGGTGCCCATCCATCAGCCCTGGCACCAACTGGGTATCCAATCCTGGAGATGAGTGAAGGCAGGCTGTTCCTGGAGGACAGGTGAGTCAGCCAGACAGTGTCACAAACACCACCACATGGTCGGTCAGTCCATTCAAGGACAAGGCCGGGTTAGGTGACAAAATCTCTCCCTGCCCCAAAAACCTTCATATTCTATATCTTGGTCTGTCCTTGGTACTATCCAGGAGAATAAGAGTGAGTTTGACCCTGGACAGCATGGCCAAGATCCACCTTCTTGAGACCAGTTAGCTTCTAGGATAGCACCCCATACCTGGGCTTTGGGGGAGTCCTCAAAGAGCAAGGTTCTGATCAGAAAGTGTGAGTTCAAGCCCATGTCCGTCACTGTGAAGGCAAGGCCTCCCCACCCCCATCGGAAGGAGGAGCAGCAGGTTCCCCAGGCAGGGGCTGAAGGCTCAGGACAAGAGGAGGCCAACTGGCCACCCCCTATCTTAGGCACCTAAGCAACATAGCTTAACTCGAGGTGCAGATTCACATAGGGAAAGTTGACAGCCCATCGAAGGCTTGGCAGCCAGCTTAGGCGTTTCCAGGAACAAAGGGGGAGCCCAGCTTGAGGCCATGGAAAGGCAGGCTGAGCGCTGAGTCAGCCTGAGTCATGGGTTAGAGTACTGCCATGGCCAACAGCAGCTCTCAGTGCCATAATTAATCCGGCATTGATAGAAAATGTTCTCTACTCCACAGCAGGAGAAGACTGTGGGTAATGAGGCATAACCACGCGTATCTGTAATTTACCTTTTCAAGGGCACCCAGGCTGCCATGTCTGGGCCCTGTGCCCCCAAACAACCTACACCAAAAGTGAACAAGACATGTGTGATCTCAAAGGCTTGCCCTTCCCCCAGAAGGATTTGAGTGTGCAACGCTACAGATACATACTCCCTTCACCGGTTTACTTTGTTCCACTGAGGGGCGACTCTGAGAGAACACCGCACCGGGCCTGCAGCTCTTAGTTTGTGGGTGACTCTGTTTTTTGGGAGCAGATCTCATGCGGGCTGGAAGGAAAGCAAAGACCTTTGTGTTTCGATCCAACATTACTCATTCATTTCTTCACCTCACCACTACAGGAAGCTCGTGGGACCCAGAATCTGGCCTTGATGATGAGCTGGGAGTTGAATGAAGCTTGAGATAGATGGCAGAGACCGACCACTTGTGGTCATTTCCTTTTCCATCTGGAAGCTCACAGATCCAGGCCTGCCCAATTCTCCCAGCAAGGTGATGGAGGAGCCAGGAAGAGAAGCTGGACCTCAGCAATCCTCCCTGAAACTTCTCACCTTTGGGGGACCAAGAGCAGCTCTTCCAGCTTCTCTTAGACACTTCTCTTAGATAGATTTCTGGCTACCTGCAGAGCCAGGTGTCCCCCCAGGATGACCACCCCAGGACTAGGGGATCCCCAGCTTCCCACATCTTGGGTGGATCCCCCAGGACAGCTGCATCTTTCACAGCAGCCCAGTGTCACAATGCTTAGCCAGATGAGGCAAGAAGGACACTGTGCCTGTCCTGCTCTTCCAGAAGCCAGAATCCTGGGGCCCCCAAAATTCCCCACACTGCTCTTTTTTTGCATCAAGTTTCCCTTACTCTTCCTATTTTTCAACATCTCTAGAGAGAAGTGGAAATGGGAGGTTCCTGAGTGACTACCAGGGCTAGGCAGAGGCCAGGACTGGCACTAGCATCTTGGGGTGCAGATGGGGTTGCAGTCAGCTCCATTTTACACATAAGCAGCAGAGGCTGGGAGACTTCGCCCAAGGTCACTTGTTGAGCACAATTCACCTAACCCTACTAACAAGCTTTCAGTATTACCGTCTACATATTACATCTGAACCAAACAAGATACAGAAATAGGAAAAGTGCCCCACACCAGGCCATGCAGAAGAAAGAGATAGACTCCCACTCAGAAGCCCCCAGGCTGGCTGCTTGCTGAGGACACTGGGCTCCTGTGCCTTCCGTGTCGGCTCAGCCCTGCACACAGCTGGGCCGCTCATTTCTCTCAGCTCTAGGCCCATGACGCCTCCCTCCTCGTAGCATGGGAGATCCCAAGGATTTCCCCTTCCCTCCTCCCACTTGGAGCCCACGCCTCACCCAGTTATGCATGTCCTAGAAGCCCAGATTAATCACATCCAGCCTGCAGCACAATTAAGAGTGTCTTTGGAGGAAGTAAAATGCTATGTTGTAAGCTGAAGTCCACAGCAAGTCTAGGCTTGGTCCAGGGCTGGGGATGTGCCTGAGGTAAGACCCTCCCTGAGCTCTCCCTCTGTAATGCAAGTCACCAGGCAGGAATATAAATCACCATATCCCTTTCCTTTTTCCCTTATGATGATTCCAAAATGCAAATGGTGCATCTAAGTTACATATTTTTTTAATGCAATAGACCAGAGATATTAATGTATTCATTTTCACCCTCCTCCAAAAGACTCATCAGAAAATCTCTCATTGAACGCCTTTGCTCTGCCTGACCGGAAAAATATTCCATTATTATTTGAAAGAATTTATTCATTCATTCCCTGACTCGTGTACTTCCTCGTAAATAAGCAGAGCTATCAATGAGTGAGGAGATGTCCTATGCCCAGAGCTTGATGAGCTACCTGGTCAGCATGGAGGCAGCCTGAGGGTGCAGTGTAGAGGTCTGGGAGGTGAGATGGGGGACCGCATGTGGTGATGAGACTCAGAAACCCTGAACCCTTGAGCAGATGGATGGACATCCTTGCACCTGCATGGGCTTACTTACTAAAAAGACAGGAAAGTTCAAGGTCACTGTTGCCTACATAGCAAGACCTTGTTTTAAAGACAAACAACTGAGTGTCGACTGCTGCAAATCTAGCAGGATGCCATGCCAGGAAGGAGGAGAAAGCAGACCTCCTTTGCTATTTGTCACATCATGAGCCCCCATAACTTAAGGCAAGAAGTGGTGAGAACTGTGAGAAAGAGTTATATAAAGCATCACAGGAGTTCAGTCAAAGCTTCCAGGGGTAGAGGACACTGAGGAGGAGGAAATGGTCGGTGGAGCAGGTCTGGCTTCCGACTCCCACACAGACCAGGTGGAGGAGCCTAGGCCTCTGAACCACTGCCACTGGGCACTGGCCTAGCAGAGTGCAGTCTACTCAGGGGTCTCATGGCCGGGGGCTCCAGATGGCCCAGTTATTCTCCAGAAATGGGTTGGCCAAATCCACATAGTCAGGCACAGGTTTTTCTCAGGAAAGAGCTTCCCAGTGGGAGTCACAGGAGACAAAGCAGGTTGCACCCTGCCCGTGTGTTTTATAGAGGCCAAGTCTAAAGAGGGCATGGGCTCCATGCAGCACAAGCCCTGCTCAGTGTCACATTCGTGTCTCAGGTGAAGAAGCAGCATCCAGGGAGGCATAGTCCATCTCTGCAGCCCAGCCAAGCCAAGGCAAATTCAGGATCCCTGCGTGCACAGAGTCTCAAAGGGCACAAAGCCCTTCTCACTCTGAGTCCAGCCACATGACAAAGAGGACATTGCCTGGCATTTTCACTCCTTCTTTAGCATGGGGAAAGGGGCCACAAGGCCGCTGGGCTGAAGGGTCCAGTCAAGAATCCAGGTTCCTTAAACTCATCAGACGCATTAAGACTGCTGAGCTCTGCAGTCAGACAAGCAAGACCCACACACCATGGGGGAACAAGTGCTACCTTTCCTACAGCTACCCACCTCGTCCCAACCTTGCACTCCAACATCCAGACTCCCAGAGACCTGCCCCGGGCCTGGGGGCTCCTCATGGTCCAAGGGCCGTGGCCAGCTTCCCCTCTGCTTCAATGCCAAGCATCCCAATTGAGAGCACGCTGGAGACCCAATCCTTGTGAATCTCTCAATGGATAGTCAGAAAAGTCCACCCAAAAGAGAGGTCCTCAGGCCACTCTGAGACAACCTGAGCCTCATCCACACAGATATCGCTGAGAGATGTGCATTTTCCTGGGGCAGATGGTCACTCTGTTGGCCTGTCACCACCAGCAGGACCAAGTCTTATCGCAGTGCCCTGTGCCCCAGTGCCAGGCATTCTTCCATGCAGTCATCTCTAACCCTCATCAGCAACCCTGCAAGGGAAATATTATTATCCTGATTATCTAAATGAGAAAACCAAGGGCTGCGGAGCTTAAATGACTCGCTGGAGGCCACGGCTGGTGAATTACAGGGCCCAGTGGAGCAGGTTCCCTTTCCCACAGCTCGGAGCCCATCCGCAGCCTGGGACGTCACATCTAGGAGGTGTTGGCTGCTTGCTTGAGGAATACATAAATGAGCGAGTGAATATCTAAGAGGAATCTGAAAACCTTTGAGATTTTAGAGATGAGTGCATCAGAGAGACTAGGAAAAGGACACAGACTATTGATTAAATCATCTCCTGGATTTTTCTAACTCAATGAAAAACAAATCTTCAGTAGTTTTGTAACTTGTGACCCATTCGCAGCAGCACAAAGACGTTGTCATTAAAGTGTGTTTCTCGGTCAGCTTTCCAGTAGCAGGAGAGCTGGTGCTCACCGGGAAGCAACCACATGCACCCTCCATCAGTACACTTGACCTTATACCACCTGCAAATGGTTCCTGGACCTGTCACCATCTCTAGCAGGAAGTAGAAGCTGCAGAGGAACTATGTGTCTTGCCCAAAGGCACATGGTATGGTGAAGCCAGAGGCCACAGTTATGCCACGCTGTCCCCAGACACCCTCACCTCCCAGCTAACAGGAGCTGCAGGTGAGCTGTTCTTTGGCATCAGCACTTACCTGATGGGATTCTGAAATATATGCTCTGGATGCCAAAACAGATACACTAATAAAATAAACTAATAAAGAACCAAAAGTCTTCAAGGAGGCTATTTTTGAGCATTTTTCAAGCTTGCTGTCTTTTCAAAAAGTAAAACAAATGCTCTCTTATAGTCTCAGAGTTGCCTTTATCTTGAATGGCAGGAGGGAGGTGGAATGGAACTTCTTCCAGGTTAAAGGCCACCATGCCCATCTTGGCCTCACTCACAGAAAGGCACTGGCAGGATGCCTCTGCCCACCCACAGAGGACCCCCACCCACCCTCCAGGAGCCCCTGCCCACAGAGGACCCCCAGGACCTTCACCTACTCTTAGCACAGCCTCAGGGTCCCTGCCCACCCCACCTCCGCCTGCTGCAAACCTGCAGGGGCAGGCAGAAGAGCTGGGTGCCCGGCCGGAGAGGGCCTGCAGCATCAGGGAGTCCTTGGCAGGCAGCCACCAAGGGCTGCTCGAACCTGGCTGCTCCCTGATGCCTGGTTCCAGGACTGGGCAGACAATCACCTTGTGTTCCCTCACCTTCCTTCCCTGGCTGCCAGGAGCTGGCCGTCTAGGAGATGCTGAATAGGCCATTTGTTAGAAGATCAAAGGGCCACCTGTGGGAAGCGCCCCGCCGGCTGGAGCAGGCCCAGGCCGCATCCTCCCCGCCTGCCAGGTCTCAGGCTTCTCCAAACAGCCCACCTTGCTGGGCCTCTTTCACCCCACCTTGGAAGCATACTTCCTTCCAGCAGCACCTGACCTCCGCCCCCAGTGCCACCTCTCCCAGGCCCTGCCTCTGCTGTTCCCTCTGTGCACGGAGCCCTTCCTAGTCCCTGTTCCCAACCCACATAGAAGTCCCCCCAGCTCTCTCCCTCAGGCAGCTACAGGGCCCTGCACACAAAGCAATCTTCCTGATCACCACCAAGTGTCCCACAGCTCCCCAAGGGCTGGGCCAGCCAGGTCAGGCATGGGCCCTGCATGGTGACACCAAAGCCTAAAGTAAAGCAATTATATGCTTCCTAGATGGCACTGGTGAAGAATGGGTGACAGGGCACTGCCCGAAGACATAGCTGCAAACAAATGTCAGACTCAGAGTGGAGCCCCATGCCAACCACACACTGCCAGGACTCAGTCTCTGCCATCACCAAGGCAGCACCTGCACCTGTACCTCCAAGCTGTGCATATCAAACCAGAGCCCTCTTCAGAATGCTATCCGGTCCTATCCCAACCCTCAAGACCCCAGGATGACCTCCGCAAGACCTCCACCTCTGACCTTCATTCAGAGTCACAGCCTCAAACCCAGCAACCCCGATCCCCAGCTCTCGGGCTTTCCCAACCTCTCTGCCACCATCTCTCTATTTCACCCTGAGTCCACTGTGATACCCTGGAGTCCCCACCACAATCCGTCACACGACAAGCCTGGTCTGGAGCTTTCCTAGGAGGCACAGGAAGTTGTGTCTGAGCCCCGCTGGCTCAGGACAGCAGGTGTGTCAGACCACTTCCTCCTTCAGTCCTCCACCTCCCCAGCACCATCTGCCCTGCTCCCCGTCATGCAGCCTTCCTGGCCTGCTCCTGGGCCCACAGGCCCTCGGCATGTGCTCTTCCTGCCTCGTGGGATTCTCCTCCGACTTTGCTTTCTTAGCCCACATCTCTGCTTAAGACCTTCCCAGCCAAGAAAGCCCTCACTGCTCCCAAATCCCAAGCTCCAGAGCAGCGTGCTTCGACTGTGTGACTTTGCCGCACAAAGTGCTAAGCACACACAAGTCTACCACGCACTGTGCAGACAGAATGTATACTCAATGGCAGACTGCCGCTGCCGGACGTCTCAGAGCCTGTCTCCCCCATCTCCTGAAGGACCTCTTCCACCGCCGCAGCTGGGAGCCCAGCTCACTGCGGGCCGAGCTCACGTGCTCTGCCCAAGTGGAGCATGTGAATTCACAGAATGCGCTGAAGGATGAAGATGGGTGCGGCTTTACTTGGCACTGATTCTGGCAGGAGAGGAGGCATAACTTCCCTTCACTTCCTGAGGTAGGCAGGACTGGCTCAGGACCCTCGCCCGTGCCAGCCGCCCCTCAGGGGCTGGCCAAGGCCGAGCAGGCTCTGCCCAGGTCTGTCTGCCAAGGGCCTGACTGTGGGGAGGGCCTGGCACTCACAATCTCCCCTGACTGCCCAGGCTCTGCCTTGCCCATGGCAATCAAGCACCCAGTGAGCAGCCTGCAGCCACAGGCAAGTACAAAGGCATCAAGCTGGTCCCCTGCTCCCCACCACTCACCCTGAGGCCACTGGGCCCAGCCCCAGACTCCTATGTGTCCCTCAGCCCCGACCCTTATTTCTGTACCATGAGGTGGGGGTGACAACAATCTCCGCTCCTCTGCGCAGTGCCGCCAGACACAGTGGAGATGCACAATCCAGGCCGGCTCATCCCACTGAGAGTGCAGCCCGCGACCTGGGTCCCACACTCTCCCAGGACCCAGGGCCTTCAGCATCTCCTCCAGTGGCGCAGCCTGTGATGCCAGGTTTCCTGCTTCCTGAGTCAGCCTGACCACCACGATGGCCTGATACATGGGCGCTGTGAAGAGCTCGCTCCATTCCCGTGAATGATGCTCTTTCTCCATCTTGCTCTGGGCTCCACTCTGCCCTGGCACCGTGAAGCCCTGATGGTGAGCTCAGCTTTCAGGAGTAGGTAGGCAGGACTGGCTGGGCACCAGTGGGATATTAAGCTGCCTCCACAGAGGGCAGGCTGTGCCCATCCAGTCAGAGCTACTGTCAAGAGATCCATGGGGAAGAGAGCAGGACGGAAACCCTGAGGGGACAAGTCTCCACCTTCCCCACAAGCAACTCGGAGGAGTGGCAGGAAATGGAAAGGAGCATGATTCAGGAGAGGCATGGACAGTAACAGCTTCACAGTCCACCAGCTCTGACCTAGTCTTAGTCCTAATCCAGTACAAAGCAGATCTTGAGTCCCAGTCCTGCCATGCTCCCCAGGTGATCCCGGAAGGAGAATGGTGGGAACGGACCTTAACACCCAAGCTCTGGTTTCCCCAGCCACTCTGCACCCCGAAGAAGCTTGCCCGGAACTCAGACTTCAGAGTGATCAGATCTTGGCTTGCAGAACGGCTCCGAAATCACAGACCTGTTGCAACACCCAGGTCTGTGCCTAGCAAAAACTGCTGTTCAGTTGCATCAATCGATAAATGTGTGTTTGGATTAATATCAATATTTATTGGGGTTTAACAAGAACCCACACTGATGTGTATCTCTGAGCTTTATCTACATGTCCCTTATAGAGTTATTAAAACACCAAAATATAATTTTAATAATCAGTGGGATTTTAATTAACACACAATAATGATTCTCATTCAATGGAACGCCTCACATTCAGAAAGTAATTACTCATTCACGACACTTAATTTGAAGCATTACCACAGATTTGTATCTCCTGAAGCCACAAGAACTTAGATCATAATAATTCTTGTTAGGACTTACAGAGCAAGTTCCCTGCAGAGGAAGGATGGAGTCCCGGTTCCACAGGAGCCGGGGGAAGAGCCCGGAGACCACTGGGTGGCCCTGCGGAGGGCAGAGGATTGTGGTCTCAGGGAGGGACACCGGCGGGACTCTCTCAGGGATAGAAGTTCATTACCACAAAAAGGTTGCCCAGGGTAACTTGGAAAGTCAGGTCTGTCCAAGCCTGTATTTCTTCGTCCACCAAGTGGAGGGGATAAAGTACAGCCTGTGAATGCTGCTCTTTCCAGGGGTGTAAAGTGGGCTGTCATGGAGACCTGCGGGTCATAGACAGGGACAGCATGGGGTTGAGAGTGGGAAGCAGAGGCCAGGATGCCCTCAACAGAGGACCCAGCAGCAGAGGTGACCCAGCAGCAGAATCCGGGCCCAAGCCTCACAGCTCCTGTGCACACGGACCGAGACCTGACCCTGCGCTCAGCCCAGGTGCGGTCACCCTCAAGCTGAAGGAGAGGCCCCAGCTGTAGAGGCCCAAGTAGAGCTCCCTGCAGTCAGAAAGAGTCTGCTCACTTAAACATGCTCCAGTCACAGGCAGGAAGGTGAGTCTTTCAAGAGGGGCAGGCATCCTGCAAGTCTTCTCCACTTGCACAGAAGCGCTCCACACTGACTGCTCACTGTCTCATTCCACAGCACTGCCTTGCTGGCCCTGGCCACGGTTCTCATCCATGGAAAGTGCTGTGCCCCCGGGCACAGCCTGCAACCAAGCTTGGGAATCACTGGCATCTAATGCGTAGATGACAGGGGTGATGCTCCTCGTCCTGCAGTTGACAGCACAGCGCCCGAGCCCCCATAACAAAGATTATCCCATCCAGGGCCTGAGGGGAGCTGCAGTTGAGAAATCCTGCTCTAGATTTGTACCTGTATCCATCAGGGACCAGCCAGGGGTGGGAGGCACTGTCCACGTGTGCTTTTCACCTTACATGGGATACGAACCAGCATCTCCCATTCTACAGATGAGGAAACTGAGACCTCTCATGGTTAATAACCTGTGTGTGGTTTATACAGAGGAAAGTTCACCTAATCCCTCATCTACCTGCATCCACAGTCTGGATAGGATCCCACCCTGCACCTCAAGCCAGTGCTCGGCAGGCAGCACAGTGACTGGAAGGCCATGTCCTACCTTGGGTCCACCCTCCAGCCCAGCATGTATCGAGTCCACAACGACTGTCTGACAACATGGCATCTCTCATGGACCCCAGCACATCTGTCACAAGAGGGGCGGTCACCTCTGGGAGTGGCTGAGTCATGGCAGGATCAGCTTTCCTGCCAAGAAGCCTGAGGCCGCAGAGCACCCCTTCCACATCTCCCCCTCAGCCACACTCAAGGACATGGGGCTTCCTCCCCAGGGATGCTGCGGTAAGATGCCACCTTGGATGCCAAGAGCAGCCTCACCACCACCAGCCCTGCCAGAGGTTGCCTTTGCCTGAGGTTCCTGGACTCCAGCTCTGCGTCAAAATCCACTTCTGTTCCTTATTAATCGCCCAGTGTGGAGAATTCTGTGATCACAGCACAAACAGATCAAGTTAGAAACCAAACTTGAGATCAGCGGTGCCTTATAGGACCTCAAATTTCACCATAAACAAAACACCAGGGCACTATGGGTCAAAACTCCTCTTGGCACCTGCCATGTTGAACCAAATTGTGGAAACTATTATTTCACCAAGTTTTGATTCCCAGTGACAAGGACTAGGTATGGCTGTTCTGAACTTCACACTGAACACATGAACAGATCGGCTTCTGGGAGACGCTAGAGAAAGGAGAAATCTGTCAGATCAAATATGTGAACTTGGCCATGAGGCACAAGTCAGTTCTGTGCTGTTCACCTTCAGGGAGGGTCAGGGCTGCTGCCTTGAGGAGCATGTTTCCCTTATATCACAGATTTGAAGGTCAAGGGAGAAGCTAGGACATTAGGAATGATTCCATTCCCCTCACTGAACAGCGGTCAGAGCAGAGCCGCAGCTCACGTGGGTGAGGAAGGCCCTCGGCATGCTCTGTCCACGTTCTGTGCACTGCATGGAAGGTGGGGAGACTGAGGCTGGCAGAGAGGCGGGATCCACACCAGGTATGGGGAGGGTGATTACCCAGCAGGCACCTGGGTCATAGCTCAGTGCCTGTCTGTTTGAGGGCAGGCCCATCCTGGCCAGAGTCCTCTTTTGTGTCCTTAAGGATTTGTTTCTTACCTAAAGCCCCTGTATTCTTACATCTGTGACTGAAGGGAGGAAAGTGGGTGGGACCAATGTTAATTATTCTCCCTTTTGCACCTTTTCAATGACATCTCTTAGAATACAGTGTTAAAGGCCTTGGGTGTTTTGATGTGGTTTTTCCCCCCAGCCTTCCTGTGTTGGAGTGTGACAGTGTTGAGGTAGTGCAACCATCAGATGTCCTGGGGAAGAAATTAGGTCCTGAGAACACCTCCCTCCTGTGGGAAGTGCTAAAGGAGGTCTCGAAGGACAGTCTGAGTTCTTTCGGGAGCAGGATGTTGGAAGGAGTCCAATGCCCCCCCCAGGATCCCCCTCACTAAAATTTAGTACTCCTAAATGTATACTTAATGAGTCTCCTTTCTGAGACAAGCACCTAGCACCAGGCATTTTGTTATAGCCTCACAATACTGACTAAGACAGATGGCGTGCAGCCCAGCTCCTGCCCACCATTCATGGCTGGAAAGACTGAGGCTGAGAGCTATGTATATGAGCCGAGTGGGAGTGAGACAGACAGGGAAGAGCAACACTGACACAATTGAAAGCCAATTCAGGGATGAAGAAAGCAGGCTGGGATTCTTCCAGAACTAAGAGGAAAGATCCGTGCACAGCAGGACAAGCAAAGTGATCCACAGCAGGAGATCTGGACCCCGGCCAGGCAGTGTCCACTTGTGCCAGGGAGCCACAGCTACCCTGGTCAAACAAAGAAAACACTCCGTGGAGGTCCAAGAGAAAAGCATTTTCCTTTGACCTAGGAAACCCCTCCTAGTGTTCACTTTCATGTTCTAAGCACTAGTCAGAATTAAAGAGACTAATGTGCTCTTAATTTATTTTTCTTAGTTTAAAGGATGAAGAAAAAACTGTGCTGGTATCTAAGTGAGAGGAGAAAATGACTTGGCTTCAGACTTTTCCTCAACAGTCTAAAGAAACAGCACAGCGGAGCATTCACTGCAAACAGACCAGAGGTTTAGTGACGTGAGAACTTCTCCCTGCCAGCAATAGAAGACAAGATTCTAGAGAATGAATAAGGACTCTAAAAGCATATCTTTCACATGGGTTTGATGTGGAGGAAATTTACCTTAAAAGAAAAACTGTCAAGACAAACAAAAACCATGAATAATATTGATGCTCAAAGTCTGTCATATTCATTGAAACTATAAACAAGAAAATGGAAATAAGTGAGTCCTAATTTGCCCACTGAGTTGGTATTAATCCTTTTTAACTATAGGCTCACAGTTATTTCTCTGAAATACTCTCCAGGCCAGATATGTGTCCAGCCTTATAGACTTCCAGGGTTTGGACGGTGTATTGGTGCACGTGCTGCACATTAGCAGCCCTCCCCACCCCTAAACATCTGGATGGAGCCACTCCCTGAAATCCAACACCAAAAGCTTTCCAGAACAAAGCGTGAATATCCACAGTGCAGCAATAACTGGAAGCTGTAAATATTTTCACGTTGATGGAGGTCAGGTTTTGACACCAGCTGAGTGACAAAACAGTTTTTTAGTTGCAGAGCTTTTTCGCTTTTGAGAATTACAGAAAAAGGAAAGCTATAAATAATACCTACTAGTATAGGTGAGCTGTTGGGAAATGACTTTATGAATGGAAGTTCATATTCATACAGTCTTTTGTGGAGTTACATTTCAAAGCCTCAAAGGAAATAGTACAAATTCTTTATCTCAGAAATCCTGCTGTGAAAAAGTGGCCCTATGGAAATCATCACAGAGGTATAGAAAGTCTCCACGGTCACAGAGTCACACAAACCAATAGTGATCTACACCTCACTCCGATGGAAAAGGAATATGGGGTGGGCAGTAAAAATAACGTAGTGGGAGAATATTTAGTTAGGTAGAAAGCTGATTACAGAAAATAGCAGCTGGAAAACTTAAGTCATTTATTCTGTATAATGCCATTTTATAAACAAAAACCAGAAATACATACAGAGAAGGAAAACTGAGAAAATATACAACCAAGACTTAAAGACAGTGGTCATCTCTGAATAGGTGAGTTTTTAATAATTATATTTCCATTCTTTACAAATATCTATTTTCTAGAGCTTCTGTAATTCATATGCTTATTTTATTACAAAAAACAATAGTGAAAATTCAACAGAGTTCAGTTTTCACAAAAGTTAAATAATCTTATCAAGAAAATATAGAAATAGAATTTGGCACAGGCTGAACCTTATTCTTTTCCAACTCTGAATACACCTTCCACTCCAGTTCTGTAATTCTTCCCTCCTGTGACCTCACACTAGAAATTTTTGTCTATAGGATAGAAGATGTGTTCAGAGTTGGAAAGGAAATTGCTAAGGTGCCTTTCTCAGCTGGGAGAGAGAGGCCTAGGGAGGAGACTGGCTCAGAAGCGTGAGCCAGGATGAAACTCAAGGCAACCAGAGTGTACACACTCTGGCGCCCACAGAGATTCTGTGCCGCACATGTTGCCCCAGCATAGCAGGATTGATGCCGGGAATCTTTAAGGGGCAGAGCCTTGTAGAAGGGAATCAGGCCATGGAGTTCCACCATATTGAATGTGTCCAGGAAGTGGACTAATTGGCTGGAATGGCTTAGTTCCTAGGACACAGGCTTGTTAGAAAAGTGTCCCAGGCAGCACCCTAGTCCTGTTTTCATTCTCCACACGCTATCTTGCAGGTTGCTGAGTCCCTCCCACTTCTCTGTCCTAGTGTCCCAGCTGCACCATTCTCTTTGGACTTTCACCCACCAAAACTACCAGTTACATAAGGTCTCTTCAGATCTTACCTGGGATGGGGGGGATTATGAGCCTAAGATATGATTATTGGATTATTTCTGCTTTGGGGGCCTCTCCCTCTAAGTACTGTCACTTTAGGAAATAAGCTGAGGTTCTGGGCATGGTCTGCATGCCTATGATCACAGCACAGTGTTAGCGGAGGCTGAAGCAGCAGGATTACTGTGAGTTTGAGGCCAGCCTGGGATATATAGTGAGACCTTGACTCAAAACAAAATAAAAATGATAAGCTGAAGCATGAATACTAGGTCTGCTCAAATAAGCAAACATACCCTACACCAGGGAAACAAAGGTCAGAAAGCAGGAGCGTGGTTTGTTTAGCTCACTCCACTAACTGGGATAGAAAACTTGGAAAGACTCAGAAATCAATCTGGCCAAGGAGATGTTGCCATCTTCCCTGGAGGTCACCTGGGAGGCAGCAGCCAAGGTAGTGGCTCAGAAGGACAGAACCATCTATGATGATGTCTGCAGCCCAGTTCCTTCCACACAACACAAAAGGTAGGCTTGACTTTGAGACCATATGAGAACCTATAGCTTTGTCATTAAACAATTATTATAATTTTCTGGTTACAACAGGTATTGATTCATCTCCACTGGTTCAATGAGAAGCTGTTTCATTGAGGTAATAGAACAATCTCTCTTCTTCCCATAATCATGTTGCTCCTACTAATGATAAGTCACCATCTCTCATGCCAGCCCTCTGATTGGCTCACTGTCACTCCTGCTCTGGGGACAGAGAATCAATCACACTAGCTCAGCTTCCCAAAAGGACCAGGTCTGTGCAGATTCCTGTGGGCCCTTGGAAGATATTCCACAATGTCTTGTCTTCTCTGTCACATGATGTCTCGGAGACTCAGAGGGCAGTGGGAAAGAAAAAGAATTGTTGACACATGGGGCCGGGGATTTAGTGGTTCCGGCACCTGTCTTGCAAGCACAAGGGCTCTGGTTCGATCCCCAGTAACCATACACCACACTGGGTGTGGAGACTCACGCCCAGCAGCAATCAGTACCACATACCACAATGCCGGGCATGGTAGCTCACGCCTGTAATCCCAACACTCAGGAGGCAGAGGCAGGAGGATTGCTATGATGTGAGTTTGAGGCTGAGCTCAGGGCCAGCCTGAACTACAAAGAGAGAGACCATGTCTCAAAAAAACCTAAAAAAAAAGAACTGTTGACATATGTATTGAGGTTTTCAAACTGTCCTTTGGTGACTGAGGACAAATGAATGACTTTGAGACACCAAAAGCGGAAAGGATGCATCACCCATGGACCCGTGCTCCAAGGAATGTTAAAAGTCCTTCTCACAGAGAGAAAATGGCATCAGGTGGGAACAGAGGAACAGACCCACATAAAGGGAAGAGAACAGAAGTGGCAAGCACTGGCTCAGCTTGAGGCACCTTTACTGTTACTTAACACCCCTGAAAAGAGAACTGACTATATAAAAGGAGAAAGTGATGCCACTGTTTCCTGGGATTGAAGGAAGATGTAAGATTCAGATGTTTGACAACAGCACAAAGGCTGGGAGAGATGAAAGACAGCACACTCTTGTAAGCCTCTTACACACTTTGTGAAGGGATGTAGCTTCACTCAAAGTTTGATCATGATCAATGGAACACACATATTAAAAGCTCTGAAGCTACTATTAAAATAATGGAGCATAATGCTTTAAATAATAACAAATGAGACAAAGTGAAATCATGAAAACATAATACACAGTTCGAAGAAAGAAAGGAAGGAAACCAGCAAATAACAGGTGACACAAATAAAAAATCAACAGCAAGATGGTAGGCTTAAATCTAAACATCAACAATGGTGTTAAAAATTAATGATTTAAACACCTCAGTTAAAACACAGATATAGTCAAGCTGAGTAAAAACAAAAGAAATGACTCAACTCTTGCTACCCACAAGAAATTTGTTTTAAACAGAAAGATAATACTAAGTTAAAAGTAAGAGGATGAAGAAAACATATCATTTTAACACTTAAACAAACAAAATTGGAAGGGCTACCTTATACAAGACCAAGTATTTCTTCAAGCAAAGAATAACAAGGAAAAAACATTTCAGAGTGAGAAGAAGTTAATCCAAGAGAATAATCCTCTATGTCTCTGCACTTAGGAACAGTGTTTGAAAATGCAAGGAGCTACATGATAAAAATAGAAATAAGGAAATAGGAAACATTGCCTTCTTAGTTGCAGACTTCAACATCCTTTCAAGTGGACAGAACAAGTAGACAGCAAAGAATGATATTTGGAAAAATCTGTTGACCAGCTTGACCTAATTGACCTTCACAGAGTGCATCATCCTGCAGCAGCACAACAGACATTTTTTTTCAAAGGTGCATGAAGCCTTCCTCAAAATAGGACACATTTGAGAAGATCCAGCAGACTTCCATAACCTGTGTTGTGCAAACCTTTTTGCTGATCATAAGGGACATAAATTGAACATCTGGACGGTGACCAAATAATTGGAAACTAAGTAGCACATTTCTAGTAATCCGTGGGTCAGAGGGGAAAATCAAAGGAAAATTTGAAAGTACTTTAAACTGAATGAAAATGAAAACACATCAAAATCTGTTGGATGCTGCCAAAGCAGCATGTAAGGGGAAAGGGATAGCTTGAAATCCATTTAATAGAAAAAAGGCCTCAGTCAATTATATCAGCTGCTATGTCAAAGAACCAGGTAAAGATGGACATGTGCATCCAAAAGTAAGCAGAAAGAAAACAGACCAGTCAAAATCAGTAAAATTAATTTTAAAATTAGTAAAATCAAACACTAGTTCTATGACAAGATCAGTTAATGATACTTTAGCCAGACTGATGCCCAGAAGAAAAAATAATAATAACATCTCGAATAAAAGAAGAGATCTCACCAGCTTCTACAGGTATGACAAAGATAACTATGAAGCATCATTACAAGTTCTATACCAAAAAAGTCAATATATTAGACCAAATACGCAAAGTACCAAAGTTTACTGAAGAATTAAATAAACCAAATAGCAACTTAATTATGAAGTCCATTGAAATTATACATTAAAATCTCTCCAGTAGACATCACTATGCCCACATGTACTTCACTGGTAAATCCTACCCAAATTGTCAGAAAAAAATAATAGTGTTAAACTCTTCCACAAAAGAGAAACAGAAAGTTTCTTAATATATTCTATAAGCCAGCATTACTCTAATACACAAACTAGATTAAAATATCCCAAGAGATAAAAACTATAGAACAATATTCCACATGAACATAAACCCAAATAATTTTTAAATTGTCAGAAAACTGATGCCAATAACATATATAAAGTATGTCACAATCAAATGGATTTTCTCATTGAAATATATGATGATTATTTATGGAAACCAAAAAATTTCCATCATATTAACTGATTAAAATGGTCCTTTTAATAGAAATGTTAGTCATTTAGCCAAATCCTGCATTCTTTTCTGATTCTTTAAAAAAAGACAGGGGAAGAGGAGAGAACTTCTTCAACTTGACAGAGAGCATCACCCAAAAACCTCACTAATGTCATATTTGTGGTAAAGGCTAAATTCTCTCATCCTAAAATGAGACCAAGACACAGCAGCTCATTTCTACTCACTAGACTGGAGTGTTTAGGTGTACAATTAATTCAGGGGGAAAGATCAGAACAGTCCCAGTGGGGAAAAAAAGCCTTAGAACTTGGGCTCGCAGACATGACAGTCTAGAAAATCTATGTAATCTACCAATAAAAAGGTGATTAAAATCAGTACGTCCACACAGCAAGATTACTGGATCTAAAATAAACTCTATACATACTAGGAATAATCAGAAATTAAAATAAAAATTATTTATAATAATATTAAAAAGTAAGAAACAGGGATGAACCTAACAAAAGAAAAATATACACAGCCTGAGCACAGAAACCCACAAAATATTGCAGAGAAAAGTTAAGGAAAAGCTAAGTAAATAAAAGAGGAGATTTATTTAATCATGAATTTATAATTTAAAGTATCAGTTCTCTCCTAATTGATCTGTTAGCGTAACCCTGGCCAAAAATAAATAAATAAATAAATAACAAGAAAAGTCTCATGCAGAAATTGGCAAGCTAAATCTAAAATTCATGTGGACATGCAAACAACCAGGAACAGTCAAAACAACTTGAAAAAGAGACACAGTCAGGTGACTAGCACCCTTGACTTCAAGGATTGTTATGGAGCTGCGTAACTGAGAGTGTCGCCAGCTCTGGTGTCAAGATAGACGCAGAAGTGAGATCTCGTAGGTGAACCCACATCACAAAGTCCATTGATTTTCAACAAAAATGTAAAGAAAGATCTGGAGGGAGAACAGGGTTTCTTTCAATAAGTAGTATGAGAATATTTGAATAATCATATGCAAGAACATATAAACTTCAATCCATATACAAAAATTAACTCTCAATGAATGATAAACTTAAATGTAAAACATTAAACTGTAAAACTTCTTCCAAAAATCTGAAAAGAAATTTTCATAACCTTGGTCAGGCAAATATTTCCTAGATATATCATACTAGAAGCATAGTTTTTAAAGGAAAAAAATGATAACTGATCTCATCAAGATAATTAAAAACCAAGTCACAATGTGAGAATATACTTGTACAACCTGAGTTTCATAAAGAGCCATAACCAAAATGTATAAATAACTCTTAAAACTCAACATGCTTTTAAATACAGTCTAATTTAAAAATAAACAATTCCAACAGATACATCACCAAAAAAAAGTCAGGGGTGGCAAATAAGTAAATGAAAAGATGTTCGAGGTCACTAATCATTAGGGAAATGAGCTGCCGCCGCAGACACACCAACATGCTCAAAACTGCAGACACCAGACCAAACACTGGCGAGAGGTGGAGACACGGGAACTCTCCTATGCTGCTGGTGGGAATGGAAAACAGTCTCGGCAGTTCCCTAATAAGCTAAAGATGCACCTAATAAATGACTCCACTATGCCTTTCCTAGGTGTTTACCCACAAGTAAAGGAAATACGTGTTTATACACAGAAGTGAACATAAAGGTTTACAGCAGCTTTATGTGTGATAACCCTAAACTGGAGACAGTTCCAATGCCCATTAACAGGAGAAACATAAACTGTGGTCCATCCAAGTGGGGGGGACATCCCTCATGGGGAAAGAGAAGTGAATTAATCCTATTCGCGGCCACATCGATGAATTCCAAATAATTCTGCAGAATGAAAGGAGCCAGATCAGAAGAGCTCCAGCTGGACTACTTCAGTTAAATAATGTCAGAACTCATCGAGAGGGACTAGTCACAAGCCAGTGGTTTGTGAGGCTGAGAAGGAAGCACAGGAGCAGTGACGACGGGGTGGTGAGTGCTCGGCGGTGATGGGAGCGTTTGCTGTCTGGATCTGGAGGACACAGGTCTTCATCGTTGCCCCTGGCATCTCACAGTCCTGTACTTTATTCTGATTTTGTGCAAATTATCTTCCTCCCAACTCTGCCCAGACAGCTCTAGGAGCAACAGCAGGACCTGGAACTCGGGCCCGAGGGTAGCCCAGGCTCGCATCCAGCCTAGCACTCAGCCTCACAGGGCCCAGCTGAGCTCTCTGCTTGCAAAGAATGACTCCTCTCCTGAGTCAAAGGCCAGTTATCTAGCCCTGTCAACAGACAAAATGTCTGTGCAAAGTTGGCAACAAAGAGAAAATGAATTACACATCATGAAAAATTTCCAAATTTTATACACTGGAAAACTATACCAACAAGCTCAAAGGACACACTGAATGAGGGAAGATACTTGCAAATTATATTTCTGATAAGGGATTTATATCCAAAATATACAGAGAAGTCCTAAATATTTTTTAATTATTCTAAATGGGCAAAGGACTTCAATAGGAGAAGATAAACGAACAGCTAAGAAGCACAGGAAAAATGCTCAACATAATTAATCACGAAGGAAGTGCAAGTCTAAACCATGGAGAGACATGTCTTCACATCCATAGGGAGGCTCTTTTAGGCAAAGAAACGGAACCTATGTGCCCTGCTGGCCGGATGCAAAGGGCTGCAGCCACCACGGAAAACAGGGCAATTTCTCAAAACCTTACAAACAGAAATCTGTGTGGTCCACTTCTGAGGACATGAAAGCCAGAAAATGTGTCCTCTCAAACTTCTCTTGTGGAGACCCAATTCTAAAGGTGCTGATATCAAAAAATAAGGGGGGATGGGCAGGGAAATGGGGAAAAGTGAAAATTAAATCATGTTATATACTGGTACAAATTTTCAAAGCCGATTGTGATCATAATGTATATGTAAAATGTACCAGTAAAATCAATTAATTAAAAAAAAAAAAAAGAAAAGAAATGAGGGACTGGGGATTTAGCTCAGTGGTTCCGGCGCCTGTCTTGCAAGCGCAAGGACCCGGGTTCGATCCCTGGTAACCGCATACCATACTGGGCATGGAGACTCACCCCAGCAGCAACAAGTACCACATACCACAGTGCCAGGTGTGGTGGCTCACGCCTGTAATCTCAGCACTCAGGAGGCAGAGGCAGGAGGATTGCTGTGATGTGAGTTTGAGGCTGAGCTCAGGGCCAGCCTGAACCACAAAGTGAGACCCTGTCTAAAAAAAAGAAAAAAGAAAGAAAAGAAATGAGGCTCCTGGCAGGTGCAAAGTCAAGAGGGCTCAGCCCTTGTGAATGGCATCAGTGCCCTGCTGAAAGAGGACTAGGGGGCTTCTCTGTTGCATACCTCCCGTGCAAGCCATGGCTCGAGGGCACCAGCCCTGAGTAACAAACCATCCCCAGGCACAGGATTTGCTGGTGCCTAGATCTTAGACCTCACGCTCTCCAGATCAGTGAGCAGTAAATTCCTATCATTTGTCCAGTACTCAGTGTAAGTCACCAGGCGAGAGCAAGCCTAGTGAACTAAGACACGATGCACATGTAACAGAACTGAAAAGAGGCACCTGCCACATAGCAACGCTATTGGTGATACTCAGGGAGTGCTTCCGATGTCTAGGAGGTGACGGGAAAGGGAAATGCATTCTGTGCATATGGAGGAATATTCCTCAGCCTCCCAGAGAAGAAGATTCCACCACATGCTATGATATGGATGAATTTTGAGAATATTTGCCAAGTGTCTAAGTCACAGAAGGACACCTAGCTGATTATACTCCTAGGAGACACCTGGAGGACCTCAAGTACATAAGGACTGAAGCCACTGAGGTGGTTTCCAGGGACTGGGGTCAAAGGAGGAAAGAAAAGGAGTTATTATGTAATGATACCGAGTTTCAGTTTTGCAAGATGAAAGATTTATGGACATGGCTGGTGAGCGAGGTTGTGCAATGTTCTGAATGCATTGAATACTAGTGAGCTGCGCACTTACTAAGATGGCAAATTCTGCTGGCTGTATTTTAACACAATACAAAACTCAACAAAATAAACAACACACAAGTGTAAACCTCCACGAGCCCAACCCAGGGAGGGGCCTCCAACAATTCAATCCTACTTCGGGCTCTGTCCTAACAATCTCACTCAACCCATGGTAGATTTTGAGTAGATGGAGGGGGAAGATGTGGCAAGATGTGCTGGCCATGCAGGAGGATGACAAGATCACCGGCCAGAAGAGATGAGGGAGGCTGGCACGGACCACTCTATTTTATCAAGGGGGAACTAGGCAGAGCCTGGGGAACCGAGGGAGCGCTGAGTCACCAGGAAGTCCATGCCCAGGCTGAGGCTTGAATCCCAAACTCTTACGATCTCCTATCAAGCACTTGCCTTTACGTAACAACCTAAGAAAAGGAATAGCCACTGCAAGCCCAAAAGGGACAGTGGTTTGAGGCTATCCAGCATCAGAGAGAAACAGGTGTCCCCTCTGCAAGCCACCATGATATTCCAGTGTGGTACTAGCTGTTGTTCCCAAGGAGAACCTAGAATTCCACAGAGAAAGCTGCCTTTAGGCCACTGCCTCTGCCAAAGAAGAAAGGCTTCTCACTTAGCACAGGGAAGATGGGAGGTGGTCAGCGTCTGACCAGGAACTGAACTGGGCCCAGTGTTGCAGATCTCAGCAAACTGTCCTCACTGGGCACCTGGTGTCTACACAGCACATAGCACACAAGACCTCGATCGCTGACAGTCTCCTGTTCCATGGTGCAACCCAAAATGAAAATGGCGCTGAGAAGTTCCTGTTGTCTAGAGACCATAATGTAGTTAAACATACTCCGTAGGTCATGATAACAAATGACTCCATTACTAGTTTACATGAAGAATAGTGTCCCCTTCTGGAAGCCACCCACTTAAAACATTCAACCGCCAGGAACAGAAACCTGGGGTCGGGAAACTGAGGCCCCACTGCCAAGCCTGCGCCGACCTCTCGCTTCCAGTTTTCACTCCTCGGTGACAGTGAGGAAGCTACAGGGACCTGCGATGATTTGTCTCGGCTCCCACAGATCATAACCAGTGGATTGGGACCCCGCTTGCCCTCAGCCCAGTGCTATCTGTTTGGGGACCTGGCTCTGGTGTCACAGACACACATGCAGGCAGTGCATACAGGAATGGAAGAGAGCTCTCGGGCTGGAGGCAGAGCAGCCCAAGCCCAAGAACATTGCACCAAATGCATAGAGAGACAGACACCACGCCAACCGCACAAACATGCCAGTCTACAAGGAAGGAAACAGAGGGGCACCTGTGTGACGAGAGGAAGACATGAGGGACCTTGGAGTGGGAAGTCTGGGACTGGGAGACGGCCTCCAGCCTGCTTTGGGGACTTCTCAAGGTGATGCAGCAGGGTGATGCTCAGCACCCTGTATTCCTACCAGGGCAAAATTCTCAACTTAGCCTGAACCGAGATGCCAGCTTCCCTCTCTGCCTGTGAAGAGGCTAACAGCCACTTTGTGTTAGTAGGAAATCTGTTGCAAACGTATCCACTTTGCTGCCGCTGTATGTATGTTTAATGTTTCCTGTTAGGAGTCATCTGTGCTACTGTTATATCCCTGTCGGTTCAAGCTCTCCGCTCTTCCTTCACAAACACACCATGCCAGCGAACATTCCAGCAGTTTTTATCATTCGTTCCAGGCCTTGGGACCCCCTCCCATTCCAGTGTATGTTAACTTCAGATGCTTTCAAGGTACACTTTGCAGTGTTCTTTCTAGCTGGTCAAGGGCTGAGTCTGGAGCTGCTGCTTAGTAAATGAGTGAAAATCCTTTCTTCATCCCAGTTTATCAAACTGAAGCTCCTCCCACAAAAGGAAGGGGCAGAGAGGGAGGAAGAGATTCAGACAGCAGAGAGCTCAGGGCCACTCAAGGATCCCCAGCCCTCCATACCCCATGGGGAGCAGGTGAGACATTGGTTATAGTCCCAGCAGTTTTGGGGACAGAGACAAAGCTACATACTCTGAAAAGGATGAGGAAGAGGATGGAGATGAGAGAGAAGCAAGACTGCAGCATTTGGGCAAACTGGTCAGAAGAGGCTGGCAGTCTACCCTGGGTGACCTTCCGGATGGACTCCAAAGGGTTGGAGGGCACAGAGTAAGGCAAGAACAGATTCCAGGGTCATAATGACCTCACTGTGTGGTTGCAAAGAGCGTGGCCTCCTCAGAGCTGGGAGCTCAGAGAGCTGAGAGCAGTGGTCAGAGCCTCGCCCTCCTGGTCTGGCTTGGACCCCTGTGCTGCCTCCAGCTTCCTAAATTTTTCTTGCACAAGCTGCCTCTCATTAGTGGTGAATAGGTTTGACTAACAGGCAACCCAGTCTCCCTCTTAGCTCAGAAGCTGGGAGTCTGTTACAGGACTTGCAACTGGATCCCCATGATGCTGTACAAGCTGGAGAGATCCAGAAAGACCTGGGATGACATCTTCCGGAGCAGAGGCCAAGCCAGGCTGCAGTAATGAGTGTGTGTTGGGGATGGTGGGGACATGGTGACATGTCTGGTGGTGACAACGGTGATGATCATGATGACAATGATGCTGTCAATGGGGATGACCCACTGGAGCTCCCTTTTCCTGAGTAGCTACTTAGTAGAAACAATGAGCCTTGTCATCTGGTGGTCGCAGCAACAGTCATTTAGAGCGAGATGTGACCCAGGGTGGGTCCTGGAGCTCAGTGGTAGGGTACTTACCTGGCATACATGCAGTCCTGGATTCCATCCCCAATGCTGAACAAACCAGAATCAACCACCCCACTTGTGGATGAAAGAAGGAAATCCAGACGGTAAAGCGATCTTCACTCAGAGAAAACCAATACCAGACACAGGGCTGAAATCCAGCTCTGAGGACCCCAGAAACCGTCCTCATTCCTCTGCCCTTGACTGTCTCGAAGGAACAGGTGACCCAGAGACAGTGGCCTGGGCAGACTGCAGGCTCAGCAGTTCAAGGGCCAAGGCACAGCCAGCCAGAGGCAGGAAGCACTGGGGCGGGGAGGCAGCCTCTCTGCCCTTATCTCTACCAGGGCTACTCTAGGGAGCTACCGAGGCCACCACTGTCACCTCACCACCACTTATCAGGACATCTGTGCCTCCCAGGACCCAGCCCCGCAGGCTCAGCAGAGCAACTTCCTTTACAAGCCTCCTTCACAAGCACCACAAATTCAAATGAGATGCCCCAGGTGGGCTCTTAAAAGACTTCTCCCAGGTGGACCTGGCCAGCAGCAGTGTCTACGGGGAGCCATAGGGAACAAGAAGCTTGTCCTCAGCCATCAGGCGAGCTCCTGGCTGTCCTTCAGAGCCCAGGCTCAAATGTACTCCCACAAGAAGATTTCCCAGTGTCTCCCCTGCCCTTAGCTATTGTCTCACTTATTTGTAGTGATTTGGCTTTGTATCCTTCTCTCTCACCAAACTCCAAACTGGAGGATAGAAATCTTCTCATGGTACAAATATATATTTATAGTTATAAATATGTATAAAATATATGCACTTAAAACAAATGTAGGCCTTAATTGTGTGATCACTACTCTGGGATCTTTTTTTTTTTTTTTTTTTTTTTTTTTTTTTTTTTTTTTTTTTTTTTTTTTTT